>JAQFVV010013576.1:0-97401 GCA_028023455.1 Epiperipatus broadwayi | reverse complement strand
ATAAAATTATTGTCTTTACCCCAAAATCCCTATTAAGATTTTGTTTTATATTTTTAATCAATGTTGCCTCTTTCATTTTCCTATCCCTTCTATTATTTGTATAATTAATTATTTTTATGCTATCTTTCTCAAATCTATGATCTGTCTCTAATGAATGCAAATAAATAAGGACCTCTTATCATATTGAACAAATCTTGAATAAATTGAATTCTTTGTTTCACCTGCATAATTAGTTTTTATATTTTTACTTTACATGACATGCATTTAATTTTATATATCCCATTTATGCCTTTTATTTATTTTTCTTACATATTCATGATCTAATATATTAAGTATATATTTTTTATTTTATTCACTATCTTAAATTTTATTACATTATTAAACTTTTTATTAATTTTAATAATTATTTTATTTATACTTTTTACAATGCTATTATTATAAGTTTTAATATCTATATATTTATTCTTATCTATTTTATCTTTTTTACATATTATCTCTTTATTTTTATGAAATTTTTTTCTGTCTTTCTTATACTTTATTCTATAACTTTCTCTGGATATTTATTATCTTTAAACCCTTTAATTATCAATTCTATCTGTTTACTATAAACTTCCTCATCTGGACAGTAATCACTAGCCCTATATATTCTTAAATTTATACTACTTATTTTATATTCTATATCCATATTTGAATTCCAATTACTTATATTACTCTCCATTACAATTTATATATATAATATTTTAGATACTTTTTATCCATATGAAAGTTCAACCCATATTTAAATTTAACATATCTATGCTATTCAATAAATATGCATGCACTATAAGTCATATATATATAATATAAACATCAAATTCAATACTTGTTCTTCAATTCGCAGTTTCTTTTTTTTCAATGGAGAGCTCTAAAAAAATCAGAACATGTACAGCAAAAATTACATATCTAAATATTAATCACAACTGTTTTTGACCTGTCTCTTTTTTTTTATTTGTTTTTATTAAAACTTTTAAATAATTTTAAAAGTCCATGTTTTATCTTCAATTTTTTTTTTTGTTTTTGAAAAATGATTTTTGATGTGAAGACTGGGAGTTAAGATGGGTAAATGGAGTTTTGCTTATCTAATGCACAGTTTTGAAGTTGCATCATCTAGCAGTTAAACGATTACTTTTTTAAAATAATCAAGACAAACAGGTGAAGTTAATCAACAGTTCTCAGAAAAATATTGCTAGCAGTGATGTTAATGTTTTTTTCTTCTCCAGGGATTTATTTATATATATAGTTGTTTTTTTATATTTCTTCTTTTACTTCTACATTTTTGAATTAATGATTTTTTGGCTTATGAAATTTGGTAAATAACAGCAAAGAGTTTAATGAAACTTTAAATTGCTTAATCTTTTACTGATGCATGTAGATAATTGTTTATGCCTTAAAAATGAAATGAAAAAACAAAACTAACAGCCAAAACTTTGCTAATTCTGATGGAAGTGTAATCAAAGCAATAGTATTAATAATAATAATAATAATAATAATAATAATAATAATAATAATAATCATCATCATCATCATCATCATCTCTCCTCAAAATTTTATTTTTATTGAGTCAGTATTTCCATAGTATTTTTAATTATCTAGCTCCTTGAGCAAGATTTGCTCACATATCAGATGATAATTTTTTTTTAAACATTTTAGCATCCAAGAGAATATAAGTAATAATGTAGATAATTTGAAATAAACAATCTTTAAAATATATTTTTTTAAAATAAAATTTACAAATCAGTTCTCCATTTTTTTAATACTTACACACATCCTTAATTACCTTTATCATTATTATTAATAACAATTTAATATAATTCACTATCTCTTTATTTACTTTTTTTTATTATTTATATCACATCCTTAATACAAATGTAATCAAAATACTAACTATAGGTGAATTAAAATAATAAAATTTGAAACATTAAAAAAAAAGTGGATGGTAATGTATATCAAAAATATTTGTACATTCAATTAGAGATGTGTAAAGGGATTGTAAAACATTTATCCTTTAAAAAAGTAACATTAAGGTAACTATACCACTTTTATTTCCTTTTTTTTAAATGCAACTATCTTAAGGATGGAGCTGGCTAATCCTTACAATATATATATAATTGAATATTTATAAATACAGTAATTAGATATATAACTTTAATTTTTTTATCCACTTAGGAGCACTTTTGACTATCCTCGTAGTCTTTGTCAACTAACACTTTGAAAGGCTAATCTTCCCACAATTCCGCGATCTTAATGCTTGCTGCCTGTCTGTTAATTAAGTCTTGTTTGTATTTGTTTTTTTTTTAAAGTTATACTTTACATATATCTAATTACTGTGTTTATAAATATTCAATTATAAGATTACCTATATTGATTTGAAGAAATATAAACATCTGATTATAATATATATATATTATAAATATCTATCCATATGTCTGTCTGCTTTTCTGCCTGGAACCACTCAACCATCTATTCATTCACCCACTTATTCATCCATCTTTCTATCATTATATCTATCTATATGTATATCTACTTACTTTCTTATTTATCTAACTTTCTATTTATCTGTATTTATCTTTCTAACTACCTACATATTTATCTTTGTATATATATATATCTTTTAAGGTAAACGACTTGAAGATTTTTATTACAATGATTCATTAATTGGAAATAAAATTTTAGAGAATGTAAAAAAGGTGAATTTTCAAGGCGTTAGTGAATTTATTGCTTTTAATAGTGAAGGAAATGTTAAAGTTGATTATGTCATTCATCAATTTATTAGTAAGTTTGTATGCTTGTATTTTCTTATTTCACTCTTTTTTGTTTTTGCACATCTTATTTATATTTTTTATTAACATTTTGTAGATGGACAGGCTAGAGTTGTTGGCTATTTAAGAGAAGGAAATACAGATATTTCTTGGGAAAACGATATTCTGTGGAGAGGTACTTTTTTTTTTCTTTTTCTCACTTTATAAATATATGATGAAACCTTTTAAATTAATGAAAACTTTATTTTCAAAATCTAGTTAAAATTTCAGTCTATGAAGTGTGCAGATTAAAATAATAGTACATTGCTTAACCTACTTTTTAACCAAAAAAAGACAATATATTGTTACTTCAGTATGCACAACAAGTTTTAATTGTTTGTTGCCTTGGAAACGTTGTTGCTTGATATTTTAACTTACTTTTATAAATGGAATTCCCATTCACTAATATGTTTCATCATGTATGTAGCCTGCTAGAACATTAAATTAACACACACAATATATATATGAGCACTAGATGGAGCTTTACCAATAGCTCCTAACAAGCTCCATCTAGTGATCATAAAATGCAAGTTAAAAGCAAGTTTTGAAATTTATAACTTGTTTTATTATATATATATGGTGGGACGTGGGTGTATTAATATTATTTGGGGTTTTTTTATGAATAAGAATAAGCATGAAAAGATATTTTAGCAACATAACCAATTATATATTCCACTACAGTATCAAAAATAATGAGATTGCTATTAAACCTATGGACTTTTATTTGTTTTTATTCCTTTCTCTCTTTTAATAAAAAGTATTTATTGTATTTGTATTTTTATATTGGACTGTTTCCATCATCTAATATGTGTATTGAATGTCTTTAGAAAAATGAATTTGGAATATTTAAATCAAGTTAAATTTTGCTAAAGACATTCAATACACATTTTAGATGGTGGAAATAGTCCAATATTAAAATACAACTACAACACCATCATCACAAACCTTCAGGAAAACATTTATTGTGTTTGTTTTTTAAAGAGGAGTATATATTATTGTATATGTGAAAAAATTAACAGATAAGCACATAAATATTCAAAAGGCACACAGTTCAAATATATGACAAAAATATATTGGCAATGACAATCAAAGAATGGAAAAATTACATCATATAATAGGCCAAGAATCAAAAGGTTTTACAACAAACTGAACTAATCTTTCAAAAACATGCAGTAATGACAGCAAACAGGGCCAAAGTTTATTGAAAATACTTTTTTTGCTAATACTTTAAATCAGGAGGATAAGACAAATATCTCACATGGCTAAGAATTTTTAAAATATCAAACAAGTTTCCATATATTCAACCATATACTTGTTTCTAATATTCAAGTATACAGTTCAATATATGTGTGTAAGGAGTAACAAGAAGAGATTGAAAAGGCAAAACATAGGTAAGAGAACAAACAGGTGTTATTGACATCATTGAAAGAAATGAGACTGAAATGGAGTTGGGCTAGACATATTGTTAGAAGAGATGATAATAGATTGATAGTTGAAATCTTAAATTGGGTTCCAAGAGATTATAAAAGACCTAAAATAGTCCACATGTGAGATGAATGGGTGAAAGAAATGTGTTGGTGTGATGTGGAGAAGAAAGACTAGAGATAAAAGAAGTTGGATTGAACTTAGAGAGACCCTTCATTCTGAAGTGGCTCAATATTGTTTGAAGATCATGATGATGATATTCACCTCTGCATATTAATGAAGTAAAAATTATCTTTTTCACATAATTTATACTATGATACACTTGTATAAAGGAAACCATCCTTCATTCGTAGAAACAAATAGAAAGCAGATTGGGTGTATAAAGCTTTTTGTTACTTTTCAAGCAAAGAATAAATCAGTAGTTCCCCATGAAAAATTTAATGAAGTAAGTTAAATAGAATAAAGTAACATGGATAGGCAAAAAATATTATGGAATCCAATAAAATATCTGAAATTAGTAAAATTGTATATATAAATGAGTTATCAACAAATCGATTAAGATCAAAAATTATATTTTTATTTTAATGAGTTATTTAAGAGTAAGCTATTAATACTAGTAATTCCTGAAGCATAAATGCCTTAATTGTGGGTGAATGGAATTGTTTTGATCAAAAAAGTGTCAACAATGAAATGCAAACATACTGCAATTTGTTTGATTTTTACAGAGGATAATAGTCTATATCATATTGTTATGCAAACTAGTAGGATTGAAGAAACATTAATTCTTATTAAGGACATGATCAGCACATAAATATAATATAAGGCTTTAACCTTACTACTATGCACCTTGAGTGCTCAATTTTACCACTAGAGGGACCTCTACAAATCTTAACACAAGATTACTACTTTATAAAATAAGAGCGGCCATCTTGTCTTCAACCTACTTTCTAATTATATAGGCAAATCTGAAGCATTTTGATTTGAGAGTGTGAAGCTAATATGTTCTTCACTAATTAAATCCACTACCTCATCTAGAAATCAACATTCATAAAATATTTCGATTAACAGTGAATTAATATTTAGATCTTATACTTAGAAATATTTTGAATCAATTTAAAGTTGTAAACATTAATTCTTATTAAGTGCATGATGCATGATCAGCACATAAATACATATAAGGTTTTAACCTTACTACTATGCATCTTGAGTGCTTAATTTTTTGTAATTAAATTATTATGAAGATTAAATATCAAAATATCCAAGCACACTTTATTAAAAGATTGAGACAGTAAAACATTGATTCAAAAGATTGAAGAACAACAATTTTCTTGCCTTGCCTTTTTAAATATTACAAATGATGAGAACAGAAATCACATATCATAAAGATTAATATATAAAAAAAGATATTTGTAATATAGTTGCTGATAATAAGTATGCACATAATCTCAATATATACTTTTTTACAAGATAATTTACTTGATCTATCATTTTGATAAAAAAATCAAGTCAGATGTCACATGACCTAATTTTAATAAAGCTTGTGAATACCTTCAATCCCAGACCGGTTTCTGCATCTAGCTAACACCTCACTGACAATGCTAGATGCAGAAACTGGTCTGGGGTTGAGGGTATTCTCAAAGCCTGTTAAAAGTTTGTTTTGCAAACTCTATATATAATATTTGATCTATCATTATCTATAAAAGTTTCTATTATGAATAATAATAAGCTAATATACCAGTGATTAAAGAATTTGTTTAAAAAGTCTTATGATGAAGTGACTAGTACATCTAAGCATCCCCTGAGTTTGATTCCATATTGAGTAAAACTTTTTTAGATTATACATAGATTTATGAAACTAGTTATACAAGAAAAGGTTGGTTTGTAAGTATTGTTATTCTTATCCAGAACTTGGTGAGCTCAGAAAATAATGTCTTGTTTGAAAGGCTGTTGGAAAGACGTTGCCTTCTATAGCCTATTTGAAGGTGGTTTGTTTTATTATACCTATTTAACACTATCAATTGTAGCACAAAGTAAAAAGTAAACTTTATCGAAGGTAAATGTATTTTTTTTAATATATTTTTTAGCAACATTAATTATATAATGGCTAATTTTATTTTTTAAACATTTTAGTGTTAAAAAGGTATTAAGATGAAAGACACATGTGTGCGCAAGCACACACACATATACCTACACATATATGATACAGCATGAGATATTAATAATTACCATACTATATTACGTTTAGCTCGAATTAAGGAACTCATTCTAGTTTAAAAAAATTTAAAAGGAGAAGGGCGACGAACAAGAGGTTATATTATCACAAAACAATGAAATAAAAAGTATTATTTTTAATCCTTTTAATAAGTGAAACAATTCTGAATCTATAGATATTAGTTTGCAAAAAGATAACTTTGCTTTTTGACATTTGATAGTACAAAAAATATAAGAAATGAATATTAGTGGTAACAAAATAACATGTTTCTGAATAGTTTTCAATTTCAATAATGATTGGAAAAGTTTCAAATCAAATTAAGTAGAAAAAGTCCCATTAACTGCAGTCTGAGAATTAATTAAAAAGTAGTTGTTAATTTTTATTTAACTATATTTGAGTGTTTCTGAATTATAATAGCTGTATAAACTGCATTTATAACTTTAATGTTATGATGATGCCCAGATATTTGTTGAAAGCTGGTTTTTAAATTTTGTTAGCAGAATATGTTCCACAGTCTTAGTCCTAATATTTCCCTAATAGGCTTAGTTCATTAAAACATTTTTAAAAAATATTCAGATGGGATTATGACATATGAATCCAGCCAGCATTAACATGCAATCAAGTAGTTGATTCATTTTTCATAGTGATAAAATTTTTATCTGAAGGGCATATAAGATTCAAAAGATGTATTTAATTTTTAGCAACAAATATAAATGCTGACTTACAACAATAAATGATAATTATTCACATATTTTAATGTTGAGTTGATCAAGCATTTGTTCAATGCTTTCGGTGTGAGAGTAATCAAAGTTTAACACAATTTAAAATTAACTTAATAATTAATCTATATAAAATATCAACTTTTTTATTTTGAAAGTATAAAATTTTTTTGTCAAATCATTCTATATCCAACAAAAAAAAAAAAAAGAAATAAAAACGTTATTTCCTATATCAAGCTCTGTTAAAGTTGAAACATTTTTTATTTATTTTAATAAAGCTAAATCAGCTTAGAGAATGGATGTCAATAAATCAAATACATTAAATGATTTACTATAATTAGTAGATCCTATGAGAAGAATTAATTATTAAAGAGTTATAGATCAAGAATAATGTTTCAGTATTTAATAATGAGATAACATATCAAGTGTTGGTGGTTGAGTGATCAGCACAGCCGCCTTACAAGCAGTTGTCCTGGGTTTGAAGGTTCGTTTCCCAGACAATGCTTTGACACATGAAAAAGAATAATGAAATAACATGTTCAGGCATGAACAGCAATGGAGCAAGCACAATGTGTGTGGAATACTACAAAATGTAAGCAAGAAAGAAGAAATGATTACTAAGAAAAAATGCACTCTTGAATTAAAGAATATATAATTACTAGCTAAATGCAGTTTATAAAACAATGTATACAGAATTTAAAAAAAAAAAAATTTACATAAATGCACTAAAAAGGTAAATAAAAATGCACTGTAAAGTAAAAAATAAATTTTCTTTGGTTTTCACAGTATTTGTAATATTACATTGCAAAATAAAAGCATATAGTAGTACTCATGTTTAGATATACTCCAAGATTATTTCTAAACAGAAATTTTACATGCTTTTACTTTCTCTGTATGATATCACAAATAATATTTGTTTTTAGTGTATTATTGTGAATAAAAAATTTTTTTTAAATTTTTTGTAAATTTTTTTAGTTTTAGTAGAAAATTTATTTACAATGTAATACCGATAGACAATAGCACCAAAAAGAATATTGAATCCTGTATACAATAAAAAGATTTCACCATTATAGTTTAAAAAAGGTTGTCTTGACAACAGTTTGAAATTTTCAATTGTTATTGATATTGGGATTATCTAAGTGTTGACTGGCTTTTAATAATTAAAAATATATATTTTTCATTTTTTTTGCTCAAATTGTTTGCAAATTCTAATAAAGATGTAATGATGCTGATTTAGTTTGTGCTCACAGCCATTTTGAAATATAAAGACCAACCAAAAACACCACTGTCACATCCAACTGATAAATTACATAAATATTGAATAAAAGTACTTTAAATTCGTATTTTAGAAATTATAAGCTAGTAAAAATAATATACTTTATTTCATATGGTCTTTTAGTATTTGTAAATTATAAACTTGGTTTGATCAGACATTGCATCTTTTGGATGATCCTTCAGATTGGCCAAACCATCCTTCCTTCTCTCCACATATTACAGCATTTTTCATCATCATATTTGAAATATTTTATGAAGGTAAATTTAAAAAAAGAAAAAAAACTCTAATAAAATAAAGCATATTATTTTTACTAGCTTATAATTTCTACAATATGAATTTAAAATACTTTTATTCAATATTTATGTCATTTATCAGTTGGATGTGTCAGTGGTGGATTTTAGATTTCAAAATGGTGATGAGTGCAAACTAAATCAGGACCAAAGTAATGACATCAGCAATACATATACATGCAAAATTTCAATTATAGTGGAAATTAAAAAGCCATTGAAAATTGAATTACATGATTTTTTTCAGGCAGACAAACAAACAAAAAGTAGAATAAGTTAAATAAAAGCATTTAATATAAAACCAATTAGTCATTGTATATTATGAGGTGCTCTGAATCAGTCAAAAATTATTGTGCAGTAATAAATGTTATGGAAGCTATATTTTGACTTTTAGTGTATTGCTACATAGCAATAAGATGATATTTTATGTTTGCTCAGATAAAAATATATAAAGATATTTTTATATTGGCATAATACTGCATTAGAAATAGAAACACAAGTCTAAGTAAAAAACTGATGTCTTTCATGTTAATAACATTAATAATAATAAGTACTATATATGCAGACATAGTGGTTGAATTTAATAAAAGTAAAGCTAGGAAAGACTTATGAAATCTTATATTAAATTTTTAAACTAATTGAATTGTCAATCATGGTGTGTTGTAAATCTAAAATAATATAAAGAATAAAATAAAATTTATGATAAATGATGCTTTCATGATATTGATAGATAATATTTTGAAGATTTAGTTTTTTATAAGCACTAAATGTAATATTGTGGTGTAATTGTTGGTACAGTTGTTTATTTGGGTTTTAATTCACTCTCTTGTCTTTTTTGCTGGGCTTGCATTCATATATTAATTTATTTATTTAAAGAATCTGAAGATGTCAGAATTAAAGAAATAAATTTATCACAAATGAGCTTAAGTGAACAATTTCTATATTACATATTAATTAAAGAAGTCATCCAATGTTGAATTTTTTTATTTTCTTTTCTTATTTAAAAAAATAAAATCAATTTTGCATAATTCGGTATTTGATAAAGGTACATTACATAAATACATCCATTATCTACATTACCTTTTTTATATTTATTTTATACTGATTCTGCAATGTGATATTATAATACTAAATATCAGCTTCTATAACACTGTCTATCTTTATTTAACAAGAGAATTAAGTTGTTGGAAAATGTGTGATGATAACATTTTGGTAATAATTATATATTAGATATTTCCATCATCTAATATTGATATTGTTAAAATGTCACAAACTTTATTTAAAATTTTTGAATAAATTTAACTATTAGTAATAGTTAACAAGTTAGTATACAACACAAGGTTTTGAGTAGTAGTATTCTTCTCTCTTCTTTAAGTGTTGCTGGATTGACAAATGAGCATGCAACATAGGAATTGAACCTGAATCTTTAGATAAGTGAATATTGAATTTTAAAATGATGCTCTAACTAACTAGGTTATTTTGTCAAGGATAACAATCAGTAGAAATTTCATATATTTATCTATGAGAATCATTCTGATTTCTATACTTTTTCTATGAGCAGATTAGTGAGTCAGTTCCAGACATTAGAACATAAGGAATTATCACATAAAGTCGACATATGAGGTTATTCATTATTCTCATATGATGTATCTTCTTTATACTTTTTCCTCTCTGTCCAATAGTTTTTTTCCTAATGTACATATATTATCTGCTTACTTTATATATATATATATTTTTCTTCTTTAATCATTAGTATATGCTTTTTTGATCACTTTTCAAAGATGCAACTGTTTTACCAATAAACATACTTTCCTATTAACATAGAATTTTATAAATGCAGTTTTTGTTTCTTCAGAATTTCAAGTTTAGGTTTTGAGAGGTTTTCTTCATTCTATGGTATGGTTTTTGGAAAGCTGTTTTAATATTATATTGATCACAGATTTTTTTTTAGTTTGTCTGCTATACATAGTGCATATAAATATAGCACAGTATTTATAACTATTGTTTTTTTTTAATGTTTTTTGATCTCTAAGCTTTTTTAATAATAACTGATAATTTTATTTAGAAAGTAATAATCTTTTTTTAGTTTTGCCATACTATATAATATTAAATTAGTAATGTTAAATACAGTGATACTCTCATTCCAGCTACAAGATAAGGACTTTGAGACAAATAATAATTGTGGTCTTATTTTCAAACCTAATAGCACTTTTATAGGCCAATCTTAAGTGTTTTGAAATAGATAGTGTGAATATATATTAAATCATACCCTTTATATCTATTTCTTTTAATAATCTTATTAACACTTATGAAATATTATAATTTACTTCATGCTAATGTTAGAAGATGTTAAACTATATAATGATTAATGGATTTTATTAGTGCAATGTTAGGCTGTAATTTAATTTAGAAGATAATAATTCCTCCTCATTTAATAATGGCCCATATGCACAAATGGGAAGATTATTATATTCTAAACAAAATTACATTGTGATACTACACTAGTAAAATTCATTGATCATTAATATCTGATATATAACCATTCTTTATCAGAGTTTATTCTATATAGATCTTTTTTTTCAAAGCATTGGTTTCTGATAAATCTTAATTTACTTTCAAGTTTTATAATGATAATGTAACACCCATGTTTTATGTTTCTGTTATGATTGGATGTATATAATTCTCTGCAAACTAGTTTTGATTTTTCCACGAGAATAACTTATTATAAAAACATCTAAGAATGCCAGTTTTGCTTTTGTTCTGATTTTATTGTGAATTTAATTGAAGGAGAATATTATAATAGTGATTTATCATGTGTCCATGTAACAAATATATCACCAACATAGTGAAGCTAGACTTTAGATGGATACAGAATAGTCTTTATGGCTGTGGTTTCAAGTTCTTCCATGTAAATATTGCTAATCAATATGGCATTGGTGAGTCCATCACTATCCCTCGATTTTGTGGAAAATTTTTTATTGCATTGAAAAGATATTACTGTTATGAAGAAGAGTTTTTCTAGTTTGTGAGTTATTATTGTAATTTAATCTTTTAATTACAATTGATAATACTTCATCACAGAATACATTTGTTAATAAATTTTCCATATTAAAGTTTACCGACATATCACTTCTTTTATTTTCAATTCCACAAGTGTTTAGAATCCCTGACAAAATATCATATTTTATCTGCTAAAGAACTAGAAGAAGAAATCTTGTCAAGTTTTGGCAAGACAAATACCTACAACTAAAACGATATCTTTATGGAATATGGTTCTTATTGATTTTGGATAAAGTACATAGATGAAGAATTTTGATGAAATATGATTTACCTTTTTCCTGAATCAGTGAAATATCTGTGATGCTGAGTAATATTTGAAACTTTGTTCCTGCAGTTAGTATTTTTTTGATATTCTTTGTGTGAGGAGTTCTCATATTTTATCTTAATCAGTTGTATTCATCACATCTATAACATTGTTTTTGTCAACAGGAAAATGATTATGAATTTGTCGAATTTGAAATATTTAATAGTTTTTCTCTCATCATAGGAAATGCTTGAATTCAGTTTTTGGTGTTTCTCAAGTATTCTAAATTCATATTAGATAATGGAAATAGTTTAATATATAAATTATTACTAAGATAATTAACATATTTTTATTTATCTGTTAAATTTATATTGCTAAGTTTAATCTAATACTTTGACAATATTTTTGTAATACATTAATATTCAGCCAGTGCTATATCTATTAAATTGAAGTTAGACAAGCGATAATGATTTAAAACTCATAATTATATATATAAATAAAATATCCGTTAATTAAAACAAAATTGCAATTATAATTGAAATAATAAATTTAACGGTTTACGAACTATTATAAACAATCCTTAAATCCGCAGAAGTACTTTCGGTTAATTTCTTAAACCTGCTTCAACTGCAGGTTTAAGAAATTAACCGAAAGTACTTCTGTGGATTTAAGGATTGTTTATAATAGTTTGTAAACCGTTAAATTTATTATTTCAATTATAGTTGAAATATACAGGCTTATATATACCTGTGTCTATATATGTAATAGACAGGGTATGAGCACAGACTTTCGCATGACCCACCACTCTCCACACTATCTCATAACACTGATACACTTGAACACACCTGTTGAAAAGATAAATAATCACCAATATACGTATTTCATGCTAAACCAGCAATCATCAGTTAGTCCAGATTACCATCTCTACACATATATGCTAGAAGTGCTCAGATATATATTAAGATAGCAAATCCTCCTACTTTAATGGACAGGCTTCAATCTACTCCACACTCCAACTCTTCAACCGTCCATCCAATTAAAAATCTGATGATGGAACGCTCAAAGGCCACCCTGAGGCCGAGATTATTGTCACACCCATGTTGACCTAAGCTCAGTCTGACCCCTCATGTACAGGACATAATCCATTAAATACATATACAAAGGATAGGCAGACATCTCTAATATGTAATAGTTGAAATACACAGGCTTATATATACCTGTGTCTATATATGTAATAGACAGAGAATGAGCACAGACTTTCGCATATGTGTGTTCTTACCCAAAGTAAGTAACTACCAACAATTATGTTTTTAAAAATAATTTTATTGTACAAATGCATTTCTCTGATTGCATTATATTTTCTCTTATAATTTTAGGAGGTTTTACACCTTCTGATAGTCCAGAAAAAGTATATACAATAGAACAGACACCGACTGCACTTACTGGAGTAGTTTGTTTTATAAATGCCATTATACTTCTAGCTGCTATAGGATTTCTTATTTTCAATATACATCTCTTACAATCAAGGTAATAATTTTTTAATTAATCTTTTCCCATTATTGTTTTTAATTTTTCATATTTCAGTTTATAAATTAATTTATGATCATATGGTTTCAATCTTCATTATGCAAGCTTATTATAGTAGCCTAATGGAATAATGAGATTAATTGTAAAGAAGAATGAAATAATATGCTTGAAAATATAAATTGTCTAGAATATATTTTTTATATATGCCATAGATTCTATATTTTAGAATGTTTGTATTTATTTTAATTAACATTTTCATAATATTGTTTCTAAAACCAATTTTGCATCAACCAGATTCATTTTTCTTTCTTTATATGGTCTCTTTCTATGTACATGTAACACATATACAAATGTGGCTCATTCTTTCTAAATCTATAATGTATGTTTGAATATTAAGTCTATACATATAAGTATGGCTCATCCTTTCTAAATATATAATTATAAACAATGAGGATTGTCAAATTCCTCAACAAGCTTTATGATAAATGCTTAGCCAGATCCAGCACTTAAAATATCTCTGCCAGGAACCCCCCCCCCCAAACCCCTGACCATGGTTTCGTGCTTTGGCACTCCTCAGAGAGGTTCCAGGGTAGGTTCAAACACTAGATCTAAAAATACCAACCCAAAGCCTTTTTAGATCTAGTGTCTGAACCTACCCTGGCACCTCTCTGAGGAGTGACAAAGCATGAAAACATGGTCAGGAGTTTGGGGGGGGGGTTTCCTGACAGAGATATTTTAAGTACTGGCTCTAGCTAAGCATTTATCATAAAGCTTGTTGAGGAATTGGCAATCCTCATTGTTTATAACTTACAAGCTTAAGAGAATAGGGTCATGTGATCTATGATTCTTATTTTGACTATATATAATTATGTTTGAATACTAAGTTTATTGCCTATGACTACATATATATGGGTGAATTGAACCTGATATTTTCAAAGTAAATCAAAGTTAATTTTATTTAGCGTTGCAAAAAATAATTTTAAAATTTGGATACTGAAAAGTCATCATTTAATATTTGGTTAAGTTTTTTAACTTCAACTTCAAAATACCTCATGTTTATTACTCGTAAGAAATCTATATTTTATTTCTGGGCGACATAAAAATCTATCGCAACAAACAATTCACAAATTTGATTTTCAACTATATGACAATAAATCGTTTAAGAAGATTTATTCACATTTCACTCATATTACATTTAAACCTCGTAACCTGGATATATGAAAGCTTCAATCACAGTAAACAATTATATCTAATCATCAGAATGAAAATTTCAGAAAAAACTTTTTCCATCAACTGTTTGAAGTGTCTCTATTAAGTACCCCATAGAATGTAAAAATTTTTTTTTTATATTAACAGTATTATAATAGTATTTTCTATTTCAGCTTATTATAGTGACTAAATACAAATCCAAGTTTATAAACTGAGTTTATTAATTAAACTTTGATTAATAAATTAAACATCTAAATATATAGTGTTTTCCTGAAGGTTTGTGATGACGGTATTTTAGTTGTATTTATATATTGGATTATTTCCATCATCTACTATTGGATATTAAATGTCTTTAGAAAAATTTAACTTTATTTAAATTTTCAAAGTACGTTTAATTGTTAGTAATAGCACACAGGTTAGTATATGTACAATGTTTTGAAAGTATTATTTTCCATTCTTCTTCAGGTGTTGCTGGCCTGACCAGTGACAGTATTAGCATAGGAGTAGAATCTGGGTCCTTAGATTCTTGAATATTGAGGTAATGTTGTGAATATACTAACCTGTGTGATATTACTAATAATTAAATGTTTTTTTTATATATGTTTAATTTCAACTAAAGAATGACAGTTCATAAATTGTAAAGATTTCACACGTATCATTCGTTCAAATGTAACAAATGTAATTTAAAGTGGTCGTGTAACACCTTCACGCTCTTATTTCCACACACTTAAGATTTACCCATACATAAACATTTGGGTCGAAAGAATGGATGATTCATTCCATTCTTTCTAAAATACTATATCTTATGTCTGGAAAAATTGAATATTCATTTATAATTTATCTTTAAAGCGCATGTGCATTGGCTTAATCGCTAATATTACTATTACATAAAAACATAGCACTATATAAAATAATATCTCAATACTAGGTGATGGAAATAGTTCAATGTATAAATGCATCTAAATATATAATTCATTACATTTACGCATCTATGTAAATTGCCATTTTGCAAAGCAAATGACCAGATTTTGTGTGTGTGTGAGGTATGGTATCTAGATAATGTTTGTTTCATGCACTGTAATTGAATCTTGTATCTCTTCAGATATTATTTATAAATATTTCTAAGTGATAAATTAATCTTTTAAATTTTTAGTTTACTAATGATAGTTTAATTAAAGAAATAAGTTATATAAGTCTGTATTGGTTTGCAAATGATAATAATGAAATAAACTAATTTTAAAAAAATGTTCTATCTTAAAATCAAAATGGTTGATTTAATATTACCAATATAAGATGAATAGTTGTTATATTTAAAGACATGCTGACATGTAAAAACTTTTTTGTTTTGTAATGTGCTATCTGCAGAACAATTGGCCAGTTTTTTACATGATATAATGATTGAATTTTTGTTTCATATATTGCAATGGGAATTTGCATCTTCATATTTTTGTTTACATATATTTTGAAGTATATTTATTATTCTAAAATTTTTCTATTTAAATGTTTAATTTATTAATTAAAATTTAAGTAATAAAATGAATTTTTGTAATTCCACCTTGTTTAGAATTGACCACGTTAAAACAGGTTTATTAGGAAATATCATTATTTTAATTTAATGTAATTAATATAAGATGTACAGTGGTTACATTTATGGGTTGAGAGCCTGGTGGTATTTTAAAGTACTTGTGAAAGATGTTCCCAAAACAGACATGCAAAGTCATTGGTTAGTTATTCCATGCTGTGTGGCAATCAAATAGCATTTGAATGTATATCTATTGTAACCTGTCAAATTGCACTGAATGAATGATCCACTACACTATATACTATACTAGCTTAACAATAAACAATGAATGATATGATGTGAGATTGTCTATCTGGTTTGAACTAAATGTATAATAAAGTAAAGACATAAGATAGACTTCAGGGATGGTCACAACATATAGGTTTTAACATTGAGAAGCATATAAAATACACTTCATAATGGCATTGCTATCATAGAAATTCTTCAACTACTATAAAAACCTCTACAACAAACAATGAATAATCTAATAATTCGGTTGAAGTAATTATTCAACTACTCTTTTATAATTTAAGAAACTATAAATAATAATATTAAAAATGCAGATTAAATTAATTAAAATAATTAATACTATCGTATAGATATCCCAGAGATCATGGTTATTCTTTTTTTTCTTTTTTCATGTGTCAAAGCATTGGACAGGAAGCGAAACCAGGACAACTGCTTGTAAAGCAGCTGTGCTGACCACTCGGCCTCCAATGCTTGACATCATGATTATTCTTTTGTAAAATAGAATAACAATAATTAGTAGTTAGATAATTGAATAACAAGAGGGATTTTGTTGAGATCCAATTATCCAAATAATAATTACACTTGCAATTAAACTAAACTCCCTATTTGAGACTTAATCTAACCATAATAATATTACATTGAGACTAATAATAATAATCTACTCACTTACTTTAAATTAAAACAGGCAAAACTTTCCATACAGTAGTGTCACTCAGAATTTTTCCAGTTTTAACAACAGTTATGAGCAAGCATAAGAAATATTGATCATGTAATGTTCAGTGGTTTACTTTAAATTAAATAATTTATTAAACTTACAAATATTTACTTTTCTACTTATAACAACACAAAAGACTAAAACCTTCAACAGATGCACTTTAAAAATGCTTATGTGACAGCCAATCAGATGTAATAATGACTGCATGTGGAACTCTTAATTCTAAAACACAAGCCAGAAATATGAGAAAAATATGGGAAACCACCTTCTTCTCTACTTAAATTTATATATCAATAAGCCAGACTTAAGCATTTTGAATGAAGTGTGTGAAGCTTTAAACACCTTCACATTTAATTCACTAAATATAATTATACAAATATTTATAATGCAACAGAATAATCATTTAGTAATAATCCAAAGCTTTATAATATAATTATTACCTCATATTACCCAACTCAATGAAATACACTAATTAATTAGCATTCACCCATCTTAATGTCATCTTTCAAAAACAAACACTACAAATGCTTTTATTAAGTACTTGAATTTTGGAATAATAATATTTTAAATTTATACCATATAATAAATTTTAATTTGATTTTAAAAAAGGAATGCGACCATTGAAAATGATATCACTTTCTTTTAATGCTCTACATATATGATAACTTTAAATTTCTATTTTCAAATAATTTTTCAAATGTTTTCATATTTAATAAAATATAGATCAATGAAATATGTTTTTAATAAAGTTATAATTTAAAAAATAATTAATTTATCAAGTTCCAGTTCTTTAAAATACTTCTGTGAAGAAAATATTCAATAATTATATTTTATGTAATGACTTCATTTTGATTATGTGCTTTAATAGTATGACTTTGTGATAGAAATGATTCTAGACAGAAATAAAGCTACTAGTCAAAATTTTAAATGAAAATACTTATTTATTTTAACAATAAAAACAATTCACAACAACAAATATAAATATCAGGTATACCATAACTGATCCACAAAATTAATATTTAAATAACTACAAATTTACAAGAAAATTCTTTACATTTACAGTAAGTAAAAGAAATATCATTCTTTTTATTAAGGCATTCAAATTATATTTACATCATTTGGTCCATCAAATGATCAGGTTAATATCACTAATTTGTATGCTTTCATTGATATTATTAATTAATTTTACCATTCACGAGTTTCTACTGATGGGTAATTTCCATGCACTTCCAACATATTTAAATAATCCACTATAGTCCAAATTGTTTGATCAAAGTTACAATACTTTTATATTACTCAAATTTAAAAATAATACAAAAACATATTAATACAATTTACTAATGAAATTGTTTATGTTGTGGTAATTTTAAAATAATACAAATAATATTATAGTGTTTTCAATTTAAGACTTATAGTTTTGTAGTTAAGTAGAGATAAAATGTGGCTGCTGGAGTGTTGCATTGGATCCTAAAATATAAGTGCAGTGCTCCCAGATCCAAAGCTCCTCACTGGTGAAGGCCACAAGCCAGAAATTAGTCTGAGGATATTATTGGATGAATAGGCACTAGATGGGGATTTTATGCACAAGCCTTCTGGAATCCATTGATTACTCTGGCTTGCACTGAGTGGCACTACCGTATGGGGAGTTTTGCCTGTTTTAATACAAATAATACACTTAGATAGATAATTGAATCAAGGATTCCCTCTATCAAAATTATCATTTATTTTTATGCATTCTACACCACTCTCACTTACATTTGCCTTTTTATTTTGATCTCATTTACCATTTTCAAACAATAAGTTGTTCATATTCTGATTGAATTCAAGAATATTTGTTTTGTGTATAGTCTTACTATTTATAATATCATTCTAATGAAACTTAGGAAGACAAATTATAAATTCAAAAAGAATAACTGGCCAACCTACGATACCTATTATATATTCTAATAGCATAAATAAAACTTTACAGATAAAAAACTGATCTTATTAAATTATTGTACCAAAATATAAGAATGGAGGTATCCTGTCTTTATGGCATGTTATAATTTGGAAGGTAGTCACTTTTTCTTAATCATTCTAACCCAATATATCCTAGCTTATTTATCAAGCTCTTGTGGAGTATAATATTCATGTTTCCTTGGTAAATCCTCTCACCTCCTTATAATAATAATATGGGTAACACATTGATTAAGCACTAAGATCTATTATCAGTTCTTCAGAATGATATTTTATCCTAATCTGGAATTTTAACGAAACCTTTTCACACTATATATTTTCAGTATCTATGACTTTTAACTTTCTCTTTTCTAATAGTATAATCTTATCTTCCATCTTGTATTCATTGATAAACATGACATTACAAAACAAATAACTCTATTATGACAAACACCAATGTTATACTTTTTCCATTACAAAGTTCAAGATCATAAATCACTTTTCCACTTTGACATTTATTCCATTTCATATTTTCATACATCACACTATATTCTTATGGTATATTTATTTTTATTTAAATATAATCCCATTTTTTGATTCATCATCCTCATTTAATACATTCATTAAATATCAATTACTATAATGAATTAATTAAAGAAAGTTTTACCACAATAAAGATTTTTAATCTTTATACTTACTAAAATAACATAAATTTAAATTACCACATTATCCACATAAACTTTTATTCTATAACTCATGTATATTATATTCTATAAACACAATGCTTCATTTTTCTAAATTGAAAGTATGACAATATTTTAATAAATCATCTTAATCCTAAATATTAATTACATATAAATGATATAAATTATTTATTCTCTTACCATACAATATTATATATTTGTATCTAAAAACATTAGTAATAAAATCAGAAATTAAAAAAAAAAACAATTTAAAAAAAAAAAAAAATTATTCAATCTCCTTGTCCAACATCACCACGGTAAAAAACAGCAATTCAAGCTTCATCATGAGTTGTTGATTTTCCTCTTGCTAGAAAAACATATATAATTTCTAGTAAAACATTTTAAGGAAAAGAATGATAACATGGTAAAAGTTTTTTTTTTGGACTCATTGTAATAATGTCTAATCTTTAAATCTTGACATGTTTTAAAATGAAATGCACATTAAATTTCTGGAACACTATCATAATATTAAAATAGTCTAGGAAATATTAATTATGATTTTATTAATATTCTCCAATATTAAACTTTGCCATATATAAAGTCATTTATAAACAAACTTCACTTCAAGTTCTATTTATTTAGTTATACTTATATGCAGGATTCGAACTCAGACTTTCACATGACCCACTACTCTCAGTGCCATCTCATATTGCTGACCCACCTGATAACACACATGTTGAAAAGATAAATAAATGGATTATTCTCCTGTACATGAGGGGTCAGAATGACTAATATGTCAACATGGGTAGGATGACAACCTTGGCACTAATAAGGGCTTTGAACGTTCCATCATCAGATTTTCAATGAAATGGAAGGCTGAAGAGTTGTGAGTTGGAATAGTTTGAAGCCTGTCCATTAAAGTATGAAGATTGGCTATCTTAATATAAAGCTGAGCACTGATTATATATATATATATGTGAGGATTGTAATCTAGACCAACTGATGATTGCTGGTTTAGCATGAAATACGTATATTGGTGATTATTTATCTTTTCAACATGTGTGTTATCAGGTGGGTCAGCAATATGAGATGGCACTGAGAGTAGTGGGTCGTGTGAAAGTCTGAGTTCGAATCCCGCTTATATTACATTTATAAATGCAGGTTTAAGCCTGTACAATGTATTAGTTATATTTAGTGATTTCATATATGTAAAATACACATAAATCAATTCATTCAAGTCTATAATATAATATATGTCAATTATATAATAATTAATCATTATAAGAAATCAAAAGATTTCCTTGATAGCTTTTGATCCTTTTTATCATTTTTCTTATTAAAAATCATTCTATTTGCTAAGATAGAAAATACTTCTTCTTTATAAGTCTTTCATCTCATATCAAAACATAATAAATATCTGTTCTCATAGTAAACTGTTTTATAACTAATTAATCATATAATAAATATTCTTCTTTCTAATTTGCAAATTTAACTATAATATATGTTATTTTAACTTCAAAATAATTCTTTTCAATTAAACTTATAACTTATCACTAAGATGTTACTTTAAAGTTCTATAAATTAATTTTATAAGTTGATAAAAACAATTGTTTTATATTATATAAAAGTTCTTCTGAATAGACAATTTAATAATGAAATTAATTAATCTAGTAGAGATAACTAAATGTTCTCTTCCACGACAATAGCTGCACTTTTTAGATAATTGTAGTTTATTCTTCTATTCCGTTATTTTCCCCAAATGATAATAAACTTAACTGCTTCTTTATTTTTCCACTAGATGTCGTTATAATTATAATTTGACATTATGGGAAAACTTAGGATGGACAATGGAAAAGGAAGGTAAAGTGGCTAACAGGTTTCTCTGGGCATAGCTGCTGAGAGATTCCTGACTCCGTTTAAGGAAAAGTCACAGTACATCACATCACATCCAAGACTGTAATTAGATCACTGATAAAGAAACTTCAGTTGATTTATTGTATTTTCTTTATATACCACTTTTAAAATTTATTTTATCACTATCCAGCTTGTTATTACTCATTTTAATTGCCATAAAAAATAAAATATAGTAAAAATTTTATAATTGTTAAAGAATTTAGCGAAACAGGTGTTCACTCTTACTTTTAGTGAATTTTTTCCAACAAGTTCATCTGCTATTACCATACATACTGTAGACAGTATGATGTCATACCATTAATTAAATCAATCTTATTGATCAGTCACTTAAAATCAAAGGCAATTTTTTGTATAATTAGCTTTTTATCTACATTATTTGAAAATAATTAAGATCAATAAATATTTCAAAATTTACTAAATTAAATAACTTTTAAACTTAAGATTAAAATATAATTATAATTTTAATAGATTGTAATATTAATCTATTCTAAATAAGACATTTATTTAAAATTTATTTCAATAATATATTATTATTATACTTTTAAAACAAATTATCTTATAATAAATATATTTTATTTTTATTTACTAGAATTCTGCAAACATACTTCTTCTACATTCACCTCTTAAAGGATCGCTGTCATTAAAATAAATTAAGATTTGATTTATTACTATTGTAACTTTTAATATATCTTATAAATGTATTTAGGTACATTGTAAATATGCTTGTATTGATTAAAGACTATTATAATGAAATTATGTATGACTGTTTATAAAAGCTGTATTAACTACCTCCACAGAATTCCATCTTTAAACCCTACACATTAAACTATTTGTGCATATTATATATCAAAATTAATGGTACTACGATTACATATTCTTTAAATTTAAAATTTTGGTTATAATATATGTTTTATATCCTATTTTAAATACAGCTAACCAATCAAAAAGGTACAATATATATGTATTGTACCATTTATTTTTTATGTGGTACAAGTTGGCATTGGTAATATTGAAAAGCTAGAAAAAAGAAAAGGTTAAAGATTGTTCAAAAGACACAATTTAGTTTTCATTTTTTTTAGTTAATATAATTTATTTTAGATATGTACAAGGGAAAAAACCATTAAGCATCACATGATCACATCTCCTATGGAGAGTTTTGCTCTGTTTATATGTACAAGGGAAGTTATTTTGTTTTTTGTATTATATATTTAATAAAAAATAAACGACCACGCAGGTTCAATGGACTGTCATTCCACTCAATACAGGCAATCATTTTACAAAAAACTCACAATATTCTACATAATCTGATCCTCTCCTATGGATACTCCAACATTATGAAAAAAATTACACCAACTGATCATCCCCCGCCCTTTTCCAGTTCATGGATATCATTGCTAATAGATCATCTACAACTTTATAACCCGACGATGTCCCCTAACCTTAACCAAAAAATCACTTTGTGGGAAGCATACAATCTAATCAACTATAATCAACAACCCATTAAAACCAGCCTAAAAATAACCAACCAAAGACTCATTACACACTTCAAAAGATGGAGCCTTGAACCCAAATTCCTGGACTTCATCATTAAAATTAATCTTGATGCGCTTCCCACAAATTGGTTTCTTTATCACCGAAGAGGTTTTACTAGCATTGACCCTATATGTGGTTTATGTGCTCGTGAAGATGAAACCACAGACCATATTATACACCGCTGTCCAAGACTTAAAATACTGAAAGATATAATCATAATCAATTCTTACATAAGATCTGAAATGATTTTCTCACTTGAAAATGCCATTAATAGTGGAACTTTTTCAATAATAAGGCTCTCTATCTTTGTCCTTTATTCCATATGGATAGTGAGATGCAAAACTCTCATGGAATTACCCCCGCCACAAATCATACCATTGTTTTACCAGACTCTCAAAAAAATCAAGAAACGTGATCAGCTCCTTGCCTCCAGTAAAGTCTTTGACGACACCTGGTTTTAACCGTTCTATCCTTTTCCTGATTGTCAACTCCCACCTACCCAGAATTCTAGAATCTTCCGACAATATTAAAAAGAAAATAGTCGTGTTATTAAAAAAAAAAAAAAAAAGTTAATAACATTCATCAAGTTCTCAGTTTCTCATATTCTACACAAACCCTTCATTATACCTAACCACATAAGTGTATAACAACTACTAACTAACATATTCTAGCCATATGTTAATCAGAACTTTTTATAATATTATTGTACAATTTATTCATTAACTTATCCATTATCAAAATGTAATCACTATTTATTACTAATAAAATTTTTTGTTGAAATAAAAATAAAAGTTAAAATTGAAATGAATATAAATGTATACAGATTGTTACTCCAGATAAATAAAAGAAAAGACAAATGCAAGAGATTACAATCAAAGTTTTAATGCTAATTAAAAATGGCTGAAATAATTTATAAAAAAGAGAACTTTTTAACTAAAAATAAAAAAGAATGTCCAAGATCATCAACTTGCATCTTAACAACAAAGGATAAAAAGAAATGGAGTATGAAAAGAAGAATACAACCGCAGACATGGTCCTATCTTGTTCTTATCTTTCTTTTTGACTGACTGTTTTCATGGGTCCAGGATAGGGCATTTTCTTTATCTTGGACTAATCATATGCTGGACTATTCATATGCTAAACTAGTTGTCAAGTTGGAGTGAAAAACAGAATGATTGCGGACACTTTCTTTCATCTTAAAGAGGTCACACCAAAAAGCTTTTGAGTCCAGCATTAAAACAGACCAGGAAAGTGAAAATGACAGAATGAAATTAACTACAATGAGCTCTTTCAACCCAAGAAATACATGTATGTTTCAATAATCTATGCTCTAACATAGATCTGCATATCTTACCGGTAAGCTATTATTATTCATACCCTGATTTGTGACTAATTAAATGAGTGCAAACTAACCTTAACTATGAAGCTTCTAATATCAATATAGATATTTTCCTAGAAGAAACTTAAGTGTAATATGAACTGTTTTAATTATTTGATTAGTATTATCTAGATTGGTGTATGTGTGTTCTTTCCAATTTTATTAATAATTTATCATTAAATATTTCAATTGATTTTAATAAAATATTTAACATTAATATAACACTTTTGTTGTACATCCTTAATTTTAGTTATTAAAATTTATTATGTATAAATTATCTTTGCCAACATGTTTGTTTAGTAATTAATCCTGGGGAAAATTCCTAAAGAATATTTCATACAAAAGATTAAAGTGACAAAAAAAGCAAAATTTCTAAAATATTACATTTTAGTTATTTACTGTGAATCTATGATATGTGATGGAATCAGGGCCTATAGACCTGGTGCCCTCTTAAATAAATTAAAAACTGATATTTTGAATAATAATACAATATTAGGCTAGTTAAATATAAATATGTTCTTGCAATATCTAAACTCATACATGAACGGCAGATTCTTCTTTTTCATAATTTGATTAACTAGCACTTTATAGTGTGTAATATAAGTCCCTAAATCAAAATGTAAAATGTTACTAGATATTGTAACCTTCCCTTCCAGTTCTTCCAATACACCTCTATCCTACCATCTCTTTTCTATCCTCTGATATACTAGCTCAATATTAAACAGAAGTATAACAACAGTAACAGATAAGACTCTTTATAGGGCTTGAAACTTGCTAAACATAAGATAGACTTTAGGGATGATTACAATGAGATTTTAACATTGAGAAGTATATAAAGTATACTCCACAGTAGCATTTCTATTGTGAAAACTCTCCTACTACCATCCTATTATAACCATTAGGAAAATCCTCACAACAAACAATGACTAACATACTACTTCATCTAAATAATGAATTAAATACTCTTTTATAATTTAAGAATCTTAAATTAAAACATGAACAAAATTACATTAACTTAACACAATTAATGCTATCCTATGGCTATCTCAGGGATCATGAATATTCTATTCAAAAATATAATCTAACCATTACATTGATAATTAAATAATTGAATCACAAGAGGGATTTTACTGGTATCCAACCATTTAAAGAAAAGCACACTTACTGTTATAAACTGTGATTAACCTCCTATTGGAATATCTAATCCAACTATAATAATAATAGTGAGACATGGAAATTATTATTCACTATCTACTCATTACCTTTACTTAAATAATCCAATTTATTTTCCAAATATTTATTCTCCTACCTATCTTAATCACAATCCCTGCAGAATATTCATTTTATCATAATCAAGAGCTTTATTACATAATTATTATCTACAAAGGCTATCTTAATTAAATACTCTTCTCAATTACTTAGCATTCACCCACTGTAACTAGATCCTTCAGAATTACAAACCTTAAAATATATTTGGTTAGTAACATGTACTCTGAAATTATATAATATTTTTAAATTATGATATAATATATATTTCAATTTAAATTACAAAATTAGAATGAGACTCTCAAAGATATTGCTAATTTCTATTATATGCTCTCCATTTTGTAATATTTAATAGTATTTTTCATATGGCTCTTCAAAATTCTTTTGCATCTAATAAAAATATGAAGTACAATACACTTTCTTTAATATAGTTATAGTTTAAAAGCAATTAACAGTTAATGTATTAATTATAAACTCTTAAGTGAACTCTTTAAATGAGGCATGTAATCAAAATATGATATGTAGAGTTTTATTGGAATAATGTGCTTTATTGATATGATCTTGTGATGGAAATAACTCTCAGATTCAATAAAATTACTGATAAAGTTTAAATCAAAATATTCATTTATTTACAACACTAAGAATAATTAACAAGCAGTTATATATATAAAGTTAAATACTTCATTAACAATAAAAAAATAAGCATTAAACTGTTTTACATCGACAGTAAATTATTTACATTCTTTACAAGTACATAATGGTTATTATGTAAAAGCAACCCCTCCCATAGTTGGTATCTAGTTCTTATAAAAGTATAAGTTTATTATTTCATTATCATGTATGTTTTCATATTGATCTGGTGTCTTTGCATCATTCATGAGTTGTCTGGAGCCTACCTTTTTAGTCCTTTTTCTTACTATCTGACATTTATAATTCTCAATATCATCCGAAAATTGTACCATTTAAATCATATTTCATATTACTAAACTTGACATAAAATATTAACTATAATTTAATCAACAAAACAATTGTTGTTGTGGTAATAAAAAATATATAAAACAATATTCATAATGTAATGAAAATGAATACTAAGCTCTCTTTCCATATCATACAATTCATTTATGCCTCCATTCTCTCTATCACTTAGATTTTATAGTGTTCTTTGATCTCAGTTATTTTTACTCATCTAGTAATTTATTCAAATTACTATTTAAACGTAAAATATTTGTTCTGCACATGGTTTTACCTTCAAGTAAATCTCTCAAGATTTAGGAAGAAATTCTAAAATCCTTTAAATATTTCATCTACTTTTGTGTTTCTCCTCTCTTCATATTGCTAAAATACACGTTATTATTGTTATTAACTTATAAGAATATTTTCATTTATAAATAGTAGAAAGTCTGTGATAAAATCTCTGATTTATATGTTAATATATTTTTATCAATACATTATTAATTATGTTAATAAATTCTGTTTTGTTTATGAAATTGTATATTTCAGAAACATATAAAGTTGCAATATTATGATCAGATGACATTTCAGTATATTTTATTCTCTCAATAGATTTACATCATGAAGCAATAATATACTTTCCAAAACCTATATACTATTGCAGTAATTGGTCAACATATTTTGCTGTTTCTTATATAAATATATAATTAATGATTATACTAAAGAAGTATACTTAGTCAAGCATATTTTAAATTTATAAACACAATACTTATCTCATAATTTATTATGTAAGAACTAACCATCAGTGTAAAAACTCTAAATCCCTTTCTGACTGTACATGTATTTTTTGAACAACCTTAACATATCATGAGAGTTAGAAACTTGAAATGTTTACATCTCCACATTCATATTATATATTGAAATGAACAATCTATTATTCATTTTAAAAAAAATGTCTGTCTTTCTTTTTATTTAAGTAATCAAGTGATATGAAAATTTGGTTAAAAAAACTAAATTGAGGTTCAATTAAAAAAACTAAGTTTTTATATAAAATCAACCTTTCTTTTTTTAATCAATTGGATATTAGTTCATTCAAATTCCACTGGACAACCATTATGCTTTGTGAATAAAAGGCAAGAACACTACCAACTGTTAAATCTAACCTGGAAAACTTTTGATACAATAATTTAAATAACTCCAGCTAAAATGAAAAAATAGTACTTATTGAAATAACAGCTGGAAATTGCAAGAGTATATTATCTCCATAAATGAACTATTTTAATATTTGTTAAAAAGATGTATATAATGTACCGGGCGAACTTTCAACCTCATTTATATATATATATATATATTAGTGTACATATTAAAAATGAAGTAATTGTAACACATCAGGGTAAGGTATCAATAACAATTCCAATTAAAATATGGATTCCATAATATGTATGCTAAAATATATAAACAGGTTCAGAAGTTTGCCTGGTACAATAACAATTATTTTGTTTTGGTGAGTTTTATAAACTTTATTTTAACTAATTTGAATTTGTAATAAATGTTTGTTATCTGGATATTATTTTGAAAGAAACCATCAGTTAAGAAAAGAAGAATAAAGAAATTCACTCTACTGTTGTATATATGTATTAAATTTGTAATAACTTCTCTTTACTTGTTAAAATTTTTTTATTTTTAAATTATATATCACATATATATGTTAAGCTTGAACTTTGTATAAGTTATTAATTTAGAAACAATGATAATCATGTAAATGCTATGTATATACTGTATATAAATTATCTAGGTCTTAAGCAACCCAGTTTTTTTTTCATGTGTCATAGCATTGGCCAGGAAGCAAACCTAACCCGGGACAACTACTTTTAAGGCAGCTGTGCTGACCTCTTGACTACCAATGCTTGACTAAGCAATCCATAGTTAACGATGTAATTATTTCTATTAGACTCATTTGCTTGAAAAACCAAACTTATATTTGATTACTGAAAATTAGATTTTATGTTGCTGAATTTATATATATGCAGTTGTTTGTTCAATGTTTTATAGTTTACATATGTTCACATTATATGGGAGAATATATTTTTATCTAGTTATTAGTGTTAGGGATCAATCTCAGAATGAGTCATCATTCCTTATAATTATTATATAAGAGATTTATTCAATTAGGGTTGGAATCAAAAGACCATCTTTTTATAATTATTATATATAAGCCATTATGTTTTAGGACTAGGATCTAAAAAGACCATTTCTTATAATTATAACATTGTTTTCTATTTTATATAGAACATATGTATGTGTAAATACTAGGTGACATGTGAGTCATAGAAAGGTATTGTATTTATGGGTTCATGCATGCTTAAAATTTTTTTAAGTTTATTGACATTAGCATTAGTTGTACACCAAATGTACTTTATTATCTATAAATGTATGAATATTAATGTAAATGAAGATTAAAAATAACCTAATAAGGAAACCTTGGACATTTATGTGTAATAATTATTTTTCTGCTTGCATATTGAAAAAGTCAATACTAAGTAATTATATTTTGTAAATAAATTATTGTTACAGGATTTGTTAATTTTATTAAAAATAAATAAATTTCACATCAATTAATAAATATACTTATAAATAATTTTTATTACATGATGTCTTATTTTGTTTATGTGAGACTGTATGTTCTACTTTCATCTAGTCTGGCATTACAAATGGGTATTCTATGTGGTGGTCATCATTATTCTGTGGAATAAAATATTGTTTATACACATTACAAGGAAATCAAGTCATATGTCACATGATCTAATTTAACAAGCTTGTATTACAAATGTTATATATAGAGCTCGCAAATAAGCTCTTAACAAGCTTCACAGAATATCTCCAACCCCAGACTGGTTTCTGCTACTGGCTTCCTCAGTGAGGTGCTAGGATATTCAAGCATTAGGTCTGATGCTTGAATATCCTAGCACCTCACTGAGGTAATGCTTGAATATCTTAGCACCTTACTGAGGAAGCCAGTAGCAGAAACCGGTCTGAGATTGGGAATATTCTGCAAAGCTTATTAAGAGCTTATTTGCAAGCTCTATATATAATATATATGTGTGTATGTGTTTGTTTATTTTGTAATGCTTCGAGGTGGTGGCACTCATGTAAGTTATGTAAATTAATAAAGAAAGAATGTAAATAGATGGAACATGTAAATCTGACCATTACAATATATATATAAAATCAGATATAAAATATATTTAATAATCAAAATACTCTGCAATAAACTCTACAATATTCAATTTACCAATATAAAGAAATCCATAATAGCTATAGCCAGTTTATGACAGTATATGCCATCCTGAGTAGCATTCAGCTGTTTACTGCCGTAAGCTGGCTATCATTATTTATATTGGTATACAGAATATTGTAGAATTTATTCCACAATATTTTGTTTATATAGATATACTTGTTTGATTTTAATGCTTGAATTTGTTTACTATTGAATATATATCTTTATTGTATGGTATTGGTATTTTTATGGTGATATTGTTGATTATTACACATATATTTTTTAGGTGAGATACTTGATATTTTACAGATCATTATAACATAAATAAAAATTATCCCTATCCTATGGGAGTTATGATATAATAAATGTAAAGTAGAAAAAGGCAAAATAGAGATGAGCGTTAATAAAATTGAAAATCAGATTGATTAAATATGTTCTATTCCGCAATCATTAATTATCACATGTTTATGTAATGATCATTTATAAATTTGCTTTTAAAATTATATATAAATAATACATATATACACACAATTCTACAAAGTTTACTATAATGAAACTATGTATATGTATATATATATCCAGCTTATCACGTGACTGCCATCATCAATAGTTTTTTTTATTGGGGATACTGACTATAGCTTATTGTTTACTTGCATAATTATTTGTTAATGTAATAAATTTTATAAGAGTAATTCCAATTTGTCCTTTATTTACTTATATATATATATATTATAGAATAGCTCTGACGAATATAAATATGGATACAATCTTTCTTCTTGGAATATTTTTTATTGTTATCAGTATTTTTATTGAATCAAGCCAAATTACTCCAAGTGTTAGTAGCTGTATTGTAAGTATTTGCTGAAAATTGGAAATGCTTTTAAATAACTTATAGACAATTTCAAAAATAACTTTTGAAATTATAAATGAATAATAATAAATACTTTAAATGATCAAATTTTAATGTTAAAATTCGTCCATAATTTTGCCTTTTATATATAAATTAAAAATAATCAATTTAAAACAAAATTGAAATAGACAACTCACTATAAATAAAAATATTACTTAATACATCAATACGGCTTTCATTTCTTAATGGAATCTTTTATATTATGAGAAAAAAAAGCACTGCAATAAGTTCAATCATTTTTATATACATATATGTATTTTACTAATTATACTTAATGTATGTATTTTAATAATTATTTTTCTTTAATGTAATGTAAATAATGTCCATTGGGGGGAGTTGCTGTAGCAATTGGTCATGTGATTGTGTAAAAAAAGAAACATCTTGAAAAAATTCCATTAAGGAATGAAAGCCTGATTGATGTATTAAATAATATTTTTATTTATAGTGAGTTGTTTATTTCAATTTGGTTTTAAATTGATTGTTTTTAATTTGATGAATAATAATATGTATAAATATTTTTTACTTTTGGTTTTGTAAATAAATTATTATTTTTTTGTAATTATTCTTGGTAGAAAGTTAGATTTATTTTGTCCTAAGTAATTCATTCGTAGAAGAAAAAAATCAAGTGAACAATTCAAAATAAGCATAGTTTAATATATAATCATAAGTTTTATATGCAATATGCTTTGAGTTAATGAAGTTTCTACATAATTTATGATTTGAGATATTAATATGTTTCATTGAATCACCATCTCTAAATTTATGCATGAATTACATTATCACATAGTTTACCTATTCTCCATGAAGTATATTACCAACTTATCTTTCTTTATGTACTGATAAATTTTTAATAAAACATGCATTAGAAAAACTAAAAACAAAGTTAGATTTGTTTAATTATTTACCTATTCTCCATAAAGAAGTTTCAAGCGTTAGAATATCTGAATCATGAATTACGATATGTAATGTGGTATTGTATTTTGTACCATCATAAATTATCTTCAGAGCTTTTCCTGCCATCAAAAATTCTTGCAAAACATTTGTGACTCACGATTTCCATACCCAGTGTGAATAATTTTCAAACATTTCTGTAGCAGTTAGCCCAATTCAAAATAAAATTAATTGTGAGCAAGGTGTTTCAGTGTGATTTAAGATATAAAACATATGGGCACATTTACTGTTATAACTTATGATCCAGACAAAGCGTCACCTAAAATTTTTTACAATGAATAACTTAATTCAGGTGCTATCTAAGTTATGCACTAATTCAGAGATGGCGCTACAGAAAGCTTTGAGAAAAAAACCAGTGATCTTTTCACTAGGACACACTGTGTATTTTGTAGCCAATATTATGTTATTAAACATCAATTTTATAAACAATAGTAATAAAAAATGTGTAATAAAAATTAATATTTATAGATGCCAAAACAAAGAAAGGCATCATAAACTAATATTAATATTATTCATAAAACAAAATAAAAAACGTTATTAATAATAAAAATCATATATTCTGGAAATAATTTGCATATATTTTTTAAATGTATAGAAAACAATTCATTAATGACAGTATTTTATTAATTAAAGAAATAATGCAATCATTGAATTATAAATCAATAAATAATATTCATTTAAAATTTAAAAAAAAAATTAAAACAAAAATAATATTTTCAAATTGATTAATAAGAAAAAATTAAAATACATATTAAAACTATAAATAAATAGAAAACAAACTTTAAAAAGCATACTGGATAATAAAATTATTAATTTCATAAAAATATGACAGTTAATATAATTAGTATATAAAATAAATTGTAAAAATGTGACAATATATATTTAAAATGGAAATCTGTAGGAAAAAATAAAAAGATTAAAACAGCATAAAGTTTATATAAAATCATACATGTACTTAAATATATAAACACAGAACTACAATTTAGTGATAAACATATCAATAATTAATTTTTAAAAACCAATACTATTAAAAACAGTTCGATATTGCTTTTCGTGTTATTGACATAAGTATATACATGCATTTATAAATATTTGTAATTAAATCTTTGTAATTAATTTTCGAATTACATTCAACTGTTAGTAATAGCATACAGATTTAGTATATACACAACTTTTCCAGTGGTATTATTCTCCTCTCTTTTTCAGGTGTTGCTGGGCTGACCAGTGACAGTACTAGCATAGGAATTGAATCTGGAAAGTTTAGATTCTTGGATATTGAATTTTAAGGTAACACTTTAATTAAATGAGTCATTCTGCCAAAATCAACAGTCAGTAGAAATTTCATATACGTATCTATAAAGTTCTTCCCGATTTTTACACTTTTCCGTAAAGTTAATTAGTGGCTTCCAGACATTATATGTAATCATACTAGATTGACTTATGAAGTTATTTGTTACTGTCATGTGAGAAATTTCTTTGAGTTTTTTTCTTTGTATCTTTTCCATTTCAATATTTTTGTATTTTTATAATCAAATATATGCCCATGGGTACATACAAGGTCTCTATTTTAGACACATCTCTTTTATCTAATCACTAGTTTGTGCTTTTTCAATAAGATTAAACTGTTCAGAGAAATCTAGTAAATTAAATTACTGGAAACAAGAAATTGTAAATTTACATTTTGATAATGGAAATATAGATTGGAAAAGATTGCAATGCAAATCATTAATTATTTAGAATACAAATCTATTATTTATAGAGTATGTCAGCAATGAATTTGAAATTTTGACTAAAATTGATAAAGACCCGAAGAATCAAAACAAACAAAAAAAATAATGAATCTGAAAAAAAGTGTGATTAAGATGAAATAGTTAACTAATCAAAATATATGAAAATATAAAAATAAAAGGTGACAAAATTAAACAGTTAAATTAAAAAGTTTATAAAGCATGCAGAAAAAGCAAGGAAGAATATAATATTTTTAATTATAGAGGATTTGAACACAGACTTTGAAACTCCCTTCAGCTATCCACTCTATCTCATAAAACTGATACACATGATCACACACATGTGAAAAATGATCTCCAATATACATATTTTGTGCTGAACCAGCACTCATCGATTGGTCCAGATCAATATTTTTCACACATATGACATTTTTTATAAATATTGAAAGAGAAAATAGATCTCTAAAAATTCATAACAAAATTTCAAATGATTTGGGAATTCAAAAAAGTTTTGAGTATATAGCTGAAAAAAGTCTGCATACATTATTACCATAATAACAAATTTCAAAAAGGAAAAAATGTATATTAAAAAACTATAGAACAAGTATAATAACTAAAATATTTTTTGGGTCAACTACATAGACAATGCCCAATATCTAAATTTGAAGAGTTGTATTTAAGGTATATACTAAAAAAAATAAGACTTCAGGAATTGAGGAATTTTCTGAACCTACCCTGGCACCTTTCTGAGGAGTGCCAAAGCATGAAACCATGGTCAGGGGTTTGGGGGGGGGGTTTCCTGACAGAGATATTTTAAATGCTTTCTCTGGCTAAGCATTTAACACAAAGCTTGTTGAGGAATTGGCAATCCTCATTGTTTTATTATTTTGACAAACTTATCTCAGATTCATTTTAATTAATAAAAAAACCTTCACCGACTTATAGATTGGAAAAAATCATTTTATATATTTTTAAAAACGATCATAAATTCATTTTTATATTCACATGCTGCGGATCGATAATACTATCTTACATGAAAAACTCAGAAGGACAAGCATTTTGAGAAGCAAATCACAACTTCCGAAGTACATTGGATAATTTAATAGGATAAGACACACACACACATATATATATCTTTGAAAAATTAAGAAGTGTTCTTTGAAAAATAGATATATTCCATTGCTTTTTGGAAGAATTTCTGTATATAACTAAAAACAAAAAAAAAGATGATAAAATATATTGGTTTTATAATACAAAAAGGATTTAATTTTCAATTATAATATTAATTACACAAAAAGATAATCCAGAATATAGAAAGACTGAATATAATATATTGATGTCACTGCATTTATGGTATTGATCAGAGAACATTTTAAAATAATTATTAGAAATTTATAGATTAGAATTAAAAAATAAAATTATGGGCATAGGGATAGCAGATCATTATGTACATCATGGTGAAGGGCAGGAACAAAAGATACCATACATTCAAGAAATCAAACACTTTTTGTTGAGGGTCAAAAGAAATATTATTGTTTTACAATTACTAGTTTCTCAGTGTGAAAAATTTATTTACATAATATTAAACTTGGTTCATAATAATTAGCAAATTTTTGGTAATTAGTAAAATAAACTTTAAAACACAAATAACTACTAATTGTAAAATAAATTATTTCAGGAGTGATGTAATAAAATGTAAATTTTTTATCATTCTAACAATTTATTCATACTAATTTTCTAACAATATAATTTAGTGTGGGTCCCACTCATCAAAGGATTTGAATAAAAGAACACTATGATCAAGTTTAAACCTTATCTAATTATCAAGTTATTGCAAATATAATTTAATACTAGAATAGAAATAAGAACTTCAGGCTCGTGAGACAATAATATCCAATAAAATATACTCATGAGATGCACAATAAGAAATAGTTAGATTTAAAAACAGATACAAATTTATTTATATAATTTTAATGCGCAAATACACGCACAACAACCGAGCTTCATCAGGATTAAATAACAATATATTATAAAGTCAAAATAATTATAATATCTAAAGAATAATGCCCGAGCGCTTTCAAGAGAACTTAGCTCTCATAATCATGGGCAACAAAGAATAAGCATAGCGTGTTGGTATATGCTAAAATATGCTGATATATGTAAATTAGTTGAAAATAAATGCGTCAGCTCTAAATGATCCATTTCTTAGAGATTTTGTAACACGCATCTTTCCTATTCATAGCCTTATCATCAATAGCAATAAAACATGCTTCTTTAACTTTTCTCTTAATGTCATTTCTCTCCCTGCAAACTATTCTTGCATTTTTAGGTTCACATGCATGACCAGCTGATTTCTGATGTATTGCAAATATTGAGTTGCAATTTGGGTCTACTTGGGCCTTATTGTAAGAATATCTGTGCTGGGATAGTCTTGTAGAAAGAGTTGCTTTCGTTTCCCCATAGTATGATGCCATGCAGTTATTTTCTGGACATGAAATATTATATACGGCATGCATGCATGTGAACCTAAAAATGCAAGAATAGTTTGCAGGGAGAGAAATGACATTAAGAGAAAAGTTAAAGAAGCATGTTTTATTGCTATTGATGATAAGGCTATGAATAGGAAAGATGCGTGTTACAAAATCTCTAAGAAATGGATCATTTAGAGCTGACGCATTTATTTTCAACTAATTTACATATATCAGCATATTTTAGCATATACCAACACGCTATGCTTATTCTTTGTTGCCCTCGATTATGAGAGCTAAGTTCTCTTGAAAGCGCTCGGGCATTATTCTTTAGATATTATAATTATTTTGACTTTATAATATATTGTTATTTAATCCTGATGAAGCTCGGTTGTTGTGCGCGTATTTGCGCATTAAAATTATATACATGTATAGTAAGCACCTGAGTTTAATAATTTCTTTTTACAAATTTATTTATAGTGATTAAGATATATATTATTTAAAAAAAAAAATTACATATCGATTGTCGATTAACAAAATTGTATCAAAATAAAAATAATTATATAGCATTATTCAGTATTTTAGAAACAATTATAACAAAAAATAAATATTTGATGCTATAAGAATGATTAATAAAGCAGGACTGAGTTTAAGACCTTCTCACAAATTATTACTGGTCAAGCGTAATCACTATTATACTAACAATATTTATTGCATGGAGATAGATCCCAGTATAGCAATTTCACACTTTGCAAATTTATAATTTATCAAATATTTTATGAATTTCAGTTTCCATTTCATTACAATAGAAAATGTGAGCGTACATATATATATATAGTATGAAAAAATATAGAGGTGTGTGTTTACATGTAAACATAATAAGTGTGAAAATAGGGCAGAGGTATTGAATACTTAAATGGGATTTATATTTCAAGTACTCTGGATCTCATGGTAATTTCAAACAATAGCCTTTCTATCATAGCCAAGAGTATAATAAATAATAAATCCAAATATAAAAAGCACATTCTGAGCATTTTATACATATCTCAAGAGAACCAAAAATATACATTAATGCCAAAACTGCTAAAATAAATTATCTTCATTAGAAACATCCCAATCTCTAAATTATCATATAATAATAAATAACCACGACAAGGTAACAAGAAGGTATATACATTTGCAAGAACAATAAAGCATGCACATATATTTCAAATATGTGAATTTTCACACTATAAGAACTATTTCTGCAATGGATATATGACCTTTGTACTTTTATTAAAATAGAAAACAAAGACAAAACTCATTACCAAATAAATATTAATATGATGCAAGAAATATTTAGATAACCAATTCAATTTTTATACATTCGTGAAGCTTTCTTTAAATCCTCACTAATTCTAATATTTCTAAAACATTCATTCAACCAGAGAGGTGTTTAGATATATTTCACACTAATATTTTATTTATATATTTTCACAAGCTTCTAAAGAATTTTGTTATCACTATATGGTTTAATTTCTCATTGAGAAATTCGATATTCAAATAAGCTTTAAGCCGGTAATATCTTAATAAAATAATAATAATAAAAAATACATTCAAAAATATTAATAATGGGTTCTTTTTTTTGCTCCAGGATTTTGAATAATATATATATTAAAACTGCAACAATGAATAAAGAATAAAATGTAATTAAATAAATCAAGTATTCTTTCAGCATATAATATATATAATTATAAGGGACTTGAATTCAGACTTTCAAATTCATTACATCTATTCAATCTTATACAACTGAAACACATGATCACATACATGTGAAAAAAATAAATGATTTCCAATATATGTATTTTATGCTGAACCAGCACTCATCAGTTGAACTAGACCATCTCCCATATATATATAGTACTCAAAAGTTTATAAAAATATATCTATAACCGTCACTTAGAAGCACTTTCAACTATCTTGTAGTTTTTATCAACTAATACTTTTAAAATGTCAGCTTTCCGATAATTCCTTGATATCAACTTTCCCATAATTTCATGATCTTAACATTTGCTGCTTGCCTATTAATTAAATTTTGTTTGTATTTATGTGATTTTTAAGTATGAATTTTATAAAATGAGTAATGGCTGGCCAATGGATCTTCCTACAGTTGCCCAAATATGTAATTTTGTTATATCTACATATGAAGAAAATATTTTGAAAAAGGAATATTATCAGAAAAATATTACTTTATACAATCGATATGTTGATGATGTTTTTGTTTGTGGAAAACCAAATGCTATTAATGATTTGTTTAAGAGATGGTGATCATGTGATGTTTAATGAATTAAATAATATAAAGGGCTTAAATAGATTAAAACAGATGAAAATTCAATTTTTAGATCTCAAGATAACTAGAAACAAAGATAAACTGGATTACTACATGACTCTGAAACCAATAGCAAAAAGAGGATATATTCCATATGAATCAAAAGTACCAAAGTCACATAAAATGGCAGGTTTGAAGTCCTTATTTAGAAATGATAACATTTGAAATATGCATCGGATAAAACCAAAAATATTAAAATTTATTATAATGAATTGTTAAACGTTGGATATAATTATGATTGTGTTTATTATACTGTTAAAAAATTTAATTTTAAATATAAAAACAATATTAATAATAGTGTTAATTCTTCTGATAAAAATTTTTGGATGTCAATACCATATATTTCAAATCAACAGGCAAGTTTCATTAAAAAAATGTATAAAGGTCTATGTGATATTGCATTTTATACACCACCTACATTAAATAAATTAATAAATAATTCAAAAGATAAGACTTTATTAGCAAATAAAAATTTTATCATTTACAAATGAACATGTAGGTGTGGCAGTGGATATATAGGTGAATCGAGGTGCACATTGGAAAAATGAACAAAAGAGCACATGTTATTATTAAAAAGGGTTCAAAATATAAAACAAAATTATAAAAATAATGATAATTCATCAGCTTCTGTCTTTTATGACCATAATAAATCATGTATATATGGTTTTGATTTTAATTATAGTAACGTAAAAATATTGGAAACTGAAAGAAATAATAATAAAAGAAAAATTAAAGAAGTGATGTTAATATATAAATACAAACAAAATTTAATTAATAGGCAAGCAGCAAATGTTAAGATCATGGAATTATGGGAAAGTTGACATCATAGAATTATGGGAAAGCTGACATTTTAAAAGTATTAGTTGATAAAAACTACAAGATAATTGAAAGCACTTCTAAGTTATGGTTATAGATATATTTTTATAAGCTTTTGAGTACTGTATTTTTTGATATTTATTTATAAATTTACGTATATTATTTTGAAGAAATACAGACATCAATTTGTAATATATATATATATAATCAATGTTCAGTTTATATTAAGATATTTTTAAACTTTAATGGATAAGCTTCAATCTTCTCCATCCCAACTCTTCAGCCCTATATTTCAGTGAAAATCTGAGCATGGAATGGTTAAAGCCCTTGTTGATACCAATATTGTTATCATAGCCATGTTGATCTTAAATCAATCTGACCTCTTACAAATAAGACCTTAATATATCCATTTAATTATATAGAAGATGGATGGGAAGAATATTGGCAGAATATGTATAATTAAATGGATATATTAAGGTCCTATTTGTGATGGGTCAGATTGACTTAATAAGGTCAACATGGGGATGACAATAGTATTGGCATCAACAAGGGCTTTGAGCATTTCATCTTGGATTTTCAATGAAATGGATGGCTAAAGAGTTGGAGAGTGGAGACGATTTAAGCTTATCCATTAAAGTTTGAAGATTTGCTATCTTAATATAATCAGAGCACTGATTGTATATATGTGTGGGAAACGGTGATCTAAATCAACTGATGAGTGCTGGTTCAGCATGAAATACATATATTAATCATTTATATCTTTTACATATGCATGGTCATGTGTATTGATTGTATAGGATTAAATAGATGCAAGCAGCTTGAAAGTCTGGGTTCAAGTCCCTTATAATTATATTAATTTTAGTATTGACAATATACATATATTTAAATAATATATATATATACAAAACTATCTGCATTACAATGGACTCTTTTCAAATAAATCTTAATTAGTAGCATCTTAATAAAATAAATAATAATAATTGCACAGTTTTCTATCAACTTCTAACATATAAAAATGCCATTGATAATGTCTTTCTTTTCCAGTCAGTTTTTAAATAATAATCATATATATATATATATTGAAATCTTATGGGTGGCTAGTTCTAAACACATTGGTCAGGCTAATCCCAGATTACCATCAAATATATACACAGTCCAATCTGCCTAATGTAATTTCAGGTTCTTCTAATAAAGATTCTCCAATGAATAAATAAAATTATACTCTTTATCTCAGGTTCTAATCCTATAAGTGAATGTATCAGAGAGAACAATAATAATATCTTAATACAATAAATAATTTTAATTTTTAATTAATAATGATGAGACTAATATTTATTAATGACTCTTCTTTTCAACAATCGATGACACTCGTGATGATATGAGTAGGAAAGAATTTTGTCAGGCATTGGTGGTCGAGAGGTTGGTGACAGCTGCTTTACAAGCAGTTGCCCTGGATTAGCGGGTTCGCTTCCCAGCTGATGCTATGACACATGATAAAAAAAAGAATTTTGTTCATACCCATATATCACACTAAAAGATTTCTTATAATCTAAATAAGTAAAATAAATAGTTTTAAACATGGATTTTTTTTCCTTATGTCAAATGCATTGATCAGGAAACGAACCTGGACCAGCTGCTTGGAAGGCAGCTATACTAACCACTATGCCACCAACCCTTGACTAGTTTTAAATATGGATGTTACTTAAAGATGAACAACATAAATTCTAATAAAATGACTTTTAAAAAATATGAATGTACTGATATGTTTCAAATAATATAATATTTGTGTCTGATTAAGAGCTTCTGATAATGCAAATGATGAGACAGACACAAAGTCTAAATTTAATAATTAAATCAATATTTTATTAATACTAGTAAATTTAATAACTATAAGTAAACATAATTTTAATATCATTAAAATAATACAATGATGATCATGTTTTAACAATAAATTTATAGACAATTAAGAAGACACATTAGAGAAACCTCTCACATTTGTTAACTTGGCTTTTTTTCCAATATGACATAGTATGAAAAAAATTTAATGTTTTGACAAATAAATCTTGGCAATAATATTAAAACTTTGAATTTGGAAAGGATGCATAATTTCATAAACCAATATAATATAATTATGTAACTTTAAACATGGAATATTTTAGTATGGTTTTTTGCATATCAACTATACATAATATACATATCAACAGTATCAAAATATCTGATAATATCAAGAGCATAATAAAGATATGGTTGGCATGATGCATGACTTTAACATTTTCATCAAGAAAAACATCAAGAAGGCAAATGATGGAATAATCTAAAAGTACACACTTGCCTATAAGTGCAAATAAATAATTAGGACCACATTGCTAATCTTAATCAACTGAGTAAAAATAAACCACAAAAATTTGCCAAAAGCATAGCATCTAGCTACATGTCACCTAACGTATACTTCACTTCAAAAAATAGCCCTGAAGTACTGATTATCTCATAATAATAAATACATGATGTCAAAACTGATAAAACATAGGATATTATAAAATAATTATTAAGCATATGGATTATGGCTTATCAATTAAATAAGAAAACATACAGCAACTCCAATAATTCATTCATTCATTTATTCTGTAATCTAAATAATTCCATACTGGATATGCCTATTACTTTTGATTACATTACAATGCAATATATATATATATATATATATATATATATATATAATTGGAAACTAATTATATATATACATATATTGATTACATTACAATGCAATAACATATATATATATATTGCATTTTAATGTAATCAAAAGTAATAGGTATATCCAGTATATATATATATATATTTCATATGTCATAGCATCGGCCAGGAGGTGAACCAACAAACGTCTGCAACCAAGGCGGCTGCAATGACCTCTTGGCTAACACACTTATATAACATAAATTATAAAATTATAAATTATTTGCAAACAATGTTATAAGCATAATATAACATATAAATAAACTTAGATCTAAAAGATTATACTTTTAGCCCTTTTACCACTTGAAAAGTTCTTAGTCCTGCAATCATTGATTCTAATACCATTTTCTGCTGCACTATAGTTCAAATCATGATTCCATAAAATTGTAGAATATTTTAATAAAATATTCAGAATTTTTAAATATCACAGTCAAAATAATTAGTCAAAATCTGAAGCAATTGAATTAAACATTGACACAATTTTAAAGCAATTCAGAATAAAATAGCACAATCTTCTTTAAAACAATATAAAGTCTATAATATCATTCCTCTGGAATAATACAATGTTTAAAATGATGAAAAAGTTATAGGAACCACAATGTAAACTTTATAAATAACAAAAAAAGGGCACAGTATTATTTCAAGCATATATGAAGTTTGTAAAACAACAGATAAATGTTGGAGAACACAGTTCTGTTATTTCATAGCAAGCAAAAAATTCTAATAAGATTTATATAGCATCAATATTTATGAAAAGCAATATAAATTTTGTAGAGAGCTTAACATTATTTCAAATTGAGGCAATATGAATTTTATAACCAGTAAGACATTCATAAAACATTTATTTTATCTACCACAGTAAGGAAAATATCTAGATAAAATATATATTTCAGCATGAATAGTTATTTTTATTTTCATAGTATATAAAAATATTTCAATAATAGATAATGTATTTCAATTCATATATTTTATCTAATGATAAAACACATCAGCAGAAAGTCAATGCTTTCATGACATATTTTTAAAAATGAGACATAATTCTCGGAAATATAATATTTCCATTTTCAATTCTAGAAATTTAAATAAACATTTAATTTATTCTAAAATTAGCACTCTGTTAGTTTTCATGAATATCATTTTTAAATTATGAAGGCATAATAATAAAATAATTTACTTCCATAATAATGTAAATGCATTTTAAATTTTTAGAGTTATTATATTATAACCACTTCTATTTTTTATAATATTCTGCAAGTTAGCAAATGTCAAATCTTATTATAAATAATATTTAGTGTAATGAGATAGTAAGCAAATATACACTTTATAATTAGCTGTGGAATATAATTTAGCAATTTATTCAAATAAATATGCAAATTCTTGTATCAAAATATCAGTAAACTTAATTTTAAATAAACTCCAAGCCTGAATAAACAATAGATTGAAAGTGAATTAATAGTTCATACCAATATAACTTTATTTACCTCTGTGAGAATTCCTGGTGTGATAAAACTATGTGACAGCTTATCATTTCCTTTCATTAATAAGTTGTTTTAAGAATTTTCTTTGGTATATCCTATTGGAGATATTGTAGTGAATTGGTGAGCCAAAAGCAGAAGGCCTAAGCAGATATTTAACTTAGCTGTTTATAGTTTAAATTAACAAAATAATAAGCAATTACCAAATTAATACATTATGAAATGATAGGTAATAATTTAAAAAGAGAATAAAGAATAATGTAAGTATACATGGTCAGTTGCTTTAATATGATAAGTCAAGTGGTATAAGAAATCAATACTGACAATTAGAACATTAGATAATTAATTAATTTGACTTCAAATTAGTTGTCAAGTAAAATATTCTAAAAATAACCCTTTATAAAAATAGTCTATCTGGAATTTTAGACAAAACAAATTAAGATTATGTAATACATTTATAAATAATTATTTAATGATAATTAATTATTGCAAAGCAATTCATTTATTTAATCTTTTAAAAGTTTTCAAAAACCAAAAATAATACTTGTTGAAAATCACAATAAAGATTTTTTATTTTTTAAACAGAAAATATTATAATTTAAGCAATATTACATCTTAATTCTTTTAAACAAAGAACTTGAAATGTAATCAATTTCATTTCAAGTTTTTAGTCAAAGCAAATCCCACACATGCACATACACATAAGATACTTAATATATATATGTAAAATTAGAAATGTTTTAAAATAAATTACAGCTAACTTCTAGGTGTATAAAAAATTCTAGATTATTATAAAACTATTTAAAATATTTGTTTTAAAGAAAAATATTTAATAAACATTATCTAAGCTACATTTAATGTATAATTGCATTTTAAAATAAAAATAAACAATATCCTAACAAGAATACTAAATATTTCATTTTTAAAATATTTAAAATTACAGAATTAGTTAAACTTATTCTTTTAAAATAATTAAACTTATTTTATTTAAACTTGTCCTAAAGGAATATATTATAATAATGGTTTTTATAATTAATTTAATAAATTAAATGCACACTGACTTATTTAAAAGAAAATAAACTACATATTTTTTTTAAAAAATATACTACCATCATGATACATAAATATTAATCCAGGTGAAGAACTTAAGGTTACAATATATATGACAATATATCTTAAGTAATATTTAAATTTTATTACACTTCCTTTCTTTTTCATTACATAACAAAATTGCAAATATACCTTTAACAGAATGATAAATGATTTTAAAAAACATATTAAAGACCTTTCTCAAATAATTATTTATTAACAATTCATTTGATTAACTCATGAGCATTTATATAATTGGATAGAAAAATCAGAGATTTTACAAATAAATGGATAATTTTTGTAAGATAATCAATTTAGCACATATATCAACTGTAAACACCACATAATCACCATGTACATATAGTGAGTTTTGCCTGTTTTTTTTTTAATATATCAATTATTCACTAAAATACTATTCATTTAATTTCACTAATAATAATGATGTGCTAACCTAATGGAGATAATGGAAAGTGATTAATTAATCACATAAATAAAATTTTAAATATTTATAACAGAGAAAATGGGTTATATAGTACCTTCTTTGAACAAAATAAAGAATAATAAAGTTGTATTGAATAGGCAAACAAGATAAATTGAATTAATTTATACTTAAATAACTTATAATTAGGCATATATTTAACTTTGAATTCCATAATAAGCAATTATTAAAACATAATGCAGAAAATGACATCAATATAACAGAGTTAATAATTTATAATACATATAAATTTAATAATAAAACAAAATACTCTGAAAATAAGTAAACAGAAAAAACTCTCCATACAGTAGTGCAACCCTGTGACAACTAGAGTAATCAATGGGCTAGCATAAGAGATGGTGATCATGTGATGAAAATAAGTGTAGTGAACATAATAAGTCACAGTGAAAGAGTGAAATATAGATATTTACTGCTAAAATTTACTGGTGGACATATACCAAATGTAATGTAGAAAATGATATAAAGTGGCAGATTAATAATTTGTAGCACATATAAAATAAATGCTAAAATAAAATATGTTGACAAAATCTTTGAGGATATCCAAAACAACACTGAATATTAGACAAAATTAGATCCAAACTTTCAATTGAATTACAAATGTCCAAGTTGAAATTATTTTATTTCAAGTAATGATACACCTGATTGTAGTGAAAGAAAAAAACTACAATTATGAATAAAACATTTATTTTTTTATATAGCGCGATGTTTTTATAATCTATAATATAATATTAATAAGCCAATAAGCTAATACACATGCGCTTTGCAGACAAAGCGAATGTGTATTAGCTTATTGGCTTATTAATATTATAAATTATAAATAAGATAAAATTCATTTTTTCTATAAGGAATCTGCTATTTTTAAATATGAAAATTCCAAGTCAGCCCTTTCAATATTTAATAAAGATCATGTTTATATAGTTTTAATCTATGACAATTTATATAAATAAACAGAGTCATGAAATGTAATTCAATGACATATTTTTTTCTATAGATAAACACATTATTATATATATAAACTTTATTTTAGGCATTTCGCTTTTTATTTTTTATCGGATTTTCTTTGAGTATTGGTTCTTTAACAGCCAAAATTTGGAGGATACACGTTATTTGTTTAGATGCATATGCGGTAGGTAAATATTGGTATACTTATTTAAAATAATTTTATTGTTAATCTACAAATAATTTTTAAATACATTATTTAATAAGAATATTATTACATAATTGTTTTTGTTTTGTTATTATAAAATATATTATATTCCTAACCATAATATTATATTTTACTTATTGATAAGCAATAAATTAATATAGAAGTTATAATAATTACTCTTTCTTATTGCATTGCCAAATGTATACCATATAATACTAAATTTTGTCCATTCACTTTATTACTGTTACACAATGCTTTATTTATTACCCTCTTTTACAGTTTACAGTTTTGATCACCCCAGCAATCTTCTTCAGAACTTTTCTGTCTCCTAACTTCAACTGCTAAATTCAAATTTAAATTTAGCAAATTTAAATTTTTCAAATTTGAATTTAGCAGTTGAAGTTAGGAGATATAAAAGTCCTGAAGAAGATTGCTGGGGTGATCAAAACTGTAAACTGTAAAAGAGGGTAGTAAATAAAGCATTGTGTAACAGTAGTAAAATGCATGGATGATTTAGTATTATATGATAAATTAATAATATAGGGTATATGAGCACAGACTTTCACACCACTCACCTCTCTCCACTCTATCTAATAACACTGATACACCTAAACACATATATGCTGAAAAGATAAATAATCACCAATATACGTATTTCATGCTAAACCAGCAATCATCAGTTGGTCCAGACTATCATCTTTACACACATATATAGTATAAGTGCTCAGATATATATTAAGATAGACTATCCTCATAGTTTAATGGACAGGCTTCAATCCACTCCACACTCCAACTCTTCAATCGTCCATCCAATTGAAAATCTGATGATGGAATGCTGGTTTAGCATGAAATACGTATATTGGTGATTATTTATCTTTTCAGCATATATGTGTTTAGGTGTATCAGTGTTATTAGATAGAGTGGAGAGAGGTGGGTGGTGTGAAAGTCTGTGCTCATATACCCTATATTACATATATATAGCCACAGGTATATAACAAGCCTGTGTTTCAGTTATTACATTATAGAGATGTCTGCCCATCCTTGCATATGTATTAAATGGATTATGTCCTGTACATGTGGGGTTCAGATTGACCTTAGGTCAACATGGGTGTGACAATAATCTCGGCCTCAGGGTGGCCTTTGAGCATTCCATCATCAGATTTTCAATTGGATGGATGGTTGAAGAGTTGGAGTGTGGAGTGGATTGAAGCCTGTCCATTAAACTATGAGGATAGTCTATCTTAATATATATCTGAGCACTTATACTATATATGTGTGTAAAGATGATAGTCTGGACCAACTGATGATTGCTGGTTTAGCATGAAATACGGATATTGGTGATTATTTATCTTTTCAGCATATATGTGTTTAGGTGTATCAGTGTTATTAGATAGAGTGGAGAGAGGTGGGTGGTGTGAAAGTCTGTGCTCATATACCCTATATTACATATATATAGCCACAGGTATATAACAAGCCTGTGTTTCAGTTATGATAAATTAATATAGAATTTGTTTTTAAAATACGTTTCATTTCTTTCTAGTGATACATCTAATTTTTAAATATATAGCTATATAATAGTATTCAATATAAAATTGATAATTTATTTAAAATTGTTTTTATATAGATATTAAGTATAAATAATTCAATATTAAATCTTATTGAAATAAGATAATTTATGAGGAAAGAAAAAATATAAAAATTTAGAAAAAGTGTGGGGAATTTTGTAAAATAATACGGAAAAGAGTTTGAAATGATCATAAAAAATCAAAGAAAACAATTATAGAAAATGACAATCTCAAAGATAAATATAACATCATAAATATTGTGTAAAGTATATTTCTTTTACTTTTTCTAAAATGTGTATTTATTTTATAAGAATCATTGTTTTAGAAATATTTTATGGTCATTAAAATGATCTGATTGATATTAAATAAATGCAAATTTTAAAAAAAGAAGCCAAATAAATGTTTTTAAATACCAATGCACTCAGATAACTACATTATATTTTATGTTTAGTTGAATCTTTAAACATGGCTTCAAAGTCATAAAACAATAGTGGGATAAATTTAAGATTGCTTTTTTTTGAAAAAACGATTTATCATAATACTACATAATTATTAAATTCAGTGTGAAATGAAAAATCTCATTACTTTTCATTGGGAGGTTTATTTCAAAGTTTTATTAGTATTAGCTGTCATTTCATTGGTCAATTTTAAATTTTCGAGATTTATTTTGATTTCTCATAATAATTTTTAATATATCTTACAAATTAATTTATAAACTAAATGTGTAATTTTAAACAACATTTTATTACTTGTAATTGACAGGTTTGTTTGGAATTTTTGTTTTTCTTATATATGTTTTAAATTTACATTTTTTTATTATTAAAATGCAGTCAATTGTGTTGTCTACTTTATGAAAACAATAATATTAAAAGCCAAAAGGATTATCTACTTCAAATCCCCCCCCCCATATTATTCAATATAAAATGTAATAATTTAAATAAATACGAACTGTCTTATTTTGAAACAACAAATTAAAAGAAGTTTAAAGTGGAATTTACTATTTAAATGAACAACTAAAGTTTTACGTTTACACCTTTTTATCCGATAAAAGCATTTTAATAATATAAATAAAGAACACAAAGTTTGTTAAAAATATTTATTGCAAAGTGTGAAAATGTTTCATTTTTATCTTTTATTTATTATTATTTTTTTTTAAAACTATTTACAACTCTATATTTTACTATATAAAGTGTGTTGAATCTTAAATTTATTGATGTTATCCCAGTATTACTTCATAACATCAAACAATTAAACATAAAATGTAATATAGATACTCGAGTACATATTTGTCAATAGATTAATCATTTTGAAAGAAAAAAAATAATAAGGATTTTTTATTAATTAATTAAAATCACACAATTTAAATAATATCATAAAACATTATCGAGGTATGGAGACAAACGTTATTTGAACAATTAGATTTTTAAAAAAAGATGTTACAAATTCTAAAATAACATTGACATATTAAAAGAATGTGGAAAATTTTTATGAGTTAAAATATATTTAAACAATAAAGAACAGAAAACTATATAATTTATATATAATCTTTTATTTCACCTCAGAGAGTAAAGGTTAGGTAAATTAAAATTAATGTTCCACTAAGAAATTTTAATTCTATATGAGAATTTATAGATCTAATTTTAAAATATGATTTACTATTTTAATTATTAGGAAATAAAGTTACAAATACTCCTATAAAATATATTTTCAAATAATGCAGTAATGTATATAAAAATCAGCAGCACAAAATGTGAAAATAAAGATCTAATATGGTTTACAAAAAGCTTCTAGATCTATGGATTTATTCTTTGGACTATACAATTCCCACTGGTTGCTAGAAATTATTGAAGTCATTTTTTCAAGGAGTTGAATGCATTTGCAAATAATGTATTATAATTGCATTATTTGCATTTTTTGGATATTTACTTAGATATCTATCTTTTTTTAAATATAAAATATACGTATCAAGCATTTGTGGTCGAGAGGTCGGCGACTAAGCTTTACAAGCGGGTTTGCTTCCCTGCTGATGCTATGACACATGAGAAAAAAATGTATAAAATATACAAAAATTTCATCAAAAGGTAGTCATAAGAAAATTGCAAAAAATAATTATAAATATCTTGATAATTTATTAATATGGAGTGGATAAATAGTTGAAATTAATTTAATGAAAAAATTTTTTTTCTATAGAAGTTATCTAATATTAATAATATTTATTAAAGCTGTAGCCTCAAGCACATGCTTATAAAAATGCGATAGTAGGGACCTCTAAAGGTCTTAAACCACAAGCTTACTCTTTGGAAGAAAAGGGATCCCTACTATCGCATTTTTATACGCATGTGCTTGAGGCTACAGCCTTAATAAATATTACTTACGTAATCAATGTGCGTTTAAATAAATTTATAATTAAAAATTTTTAAATTATTTATTTATATTTTTTATAATTACAACTAATATTAATAAGAAAATTGCTTAAGGGCTTACAACGAAACATTATAATAAACGTAATTCAATAGTGCTTACTTACAGGATCTGCATCTTGAATAGTTAATAGAATTATAATGCAGAGAAATGTTTGTTGAGAAGAGAAAGGATTGAATCTGGACTGAATATGTTTTTAGATGAAATGATAATATTTTACATACAATTAAAATGATAATCTATATCGTAAAAAAGATGGGGCATTAGAAAAAACCATATTTGAAGAGATAAATAAAATTAAAAATGTTTTGCATAATTTGAAGAAAAAAGTGAGAGATCAAAACAATTAGAAAAAAACTTAAAAAGATCTTTATCTTGCAGTCGAATAACAATGGCTGGAAGTTACACGCACCCATACACACACACACATATATATATAATTCTCCATATGTATAATTATCAATGCGTCAATCCCTAATATCAAAATCACGTTACAAATTAAAAAAAAAAAAACTCTTTCTGCTTCCCAAATTCTGATATAAATAGTAGATTAGAACAATGATAATTATTAGATAAAATCATTTGAGATGTTGTTGCAACTCATTCAAATTGACTGATTTGATAATCACATCATTACATATTTGTTAGTTTACAAAATTATTAGAATGATTAAGAAATTATCTGCTTTGTGAATATAAATATAAAACAATTTGAATGCTAATGTGAGAATATATCGGATAATGCTATTCTCCATAATAATAATGATGATGATTATTATGTTGGTGGTGGTGATGATTATGATAATGATGATGGTAATGATGATCATTGTTTTAATCTATTATTTAAATGATATCTCGTGTAGCTGTTAAAGTAAATTCATTTTTTATCGATAATGTGGATGATTTGAATAGTAAGAGGATTGCATTAATATAATCAGCTCATGGAAGAGTATTACTCCAAATGTTATATATTTAACAGCACCATAAAATTATATATATATATATAACAGTGAAGATTATTTTTCAACATTATTAATAAAAATATTAAGCTGATTTTTAAGTGTTTAATGATGAATATGAGCACATCCTATTATTCTCCAGGATGTTAAGATGAATTATCTTGAACGATTTCATTCAGATCCTGGACATTTAAAACAAATTAATTTAAATTGACTGATATTTTAATTTAAATATGGACTATTTATACCCATTTTAAAATTCTGCAAACAAATGACTCAATAATGGTAATGACTATATTCTTATCTAATAATAGAGTTAGAGATTATCTCAGTTATTTATATTAACATTGCAAGATAAATGTTCAGTGATCTATCTATCTATCTATCTATCTATCTATCTATCTATCTATCTATCTATCTATCTATCTATCTATCTATCTATCTATCTATCTATCTATCTATCTATCTGTCTATCTGTCTGTCTATCTGTCTATCTATCTATCTATCTATCTATCTACCTACCTACCTACCTACCTACCTACCTATCTACCTACCTACCTATCTATCTATCTATCTATCTATCTATCTATCTATCTATCTATCTATCTATCTATCTATCTATCTATCTATCTATCTATCTATCTATCTATCTATCTATCTATCTATCTATCTATCTATCTATCTATCTATCTATCTATCTATTATCTATCTATCTATCTATCTGTCTGTCTATCCATCTTCTTATCTATCTGTCTATCTATCTATCTGTCTGTTATCTATCTATCTATTGGTCAGTCTATTTGTCTGCCTATCTATCTATCTATCTATCTATCTATCTATCTATCTATCTATCTATCTATCTATCTATCTATCTATCTATCTATCTATCTATCTATCTATCTATCTATCTATCTATCTATCTATCTATCCATCTATCTGTCTATCCATCCATCCACCCATCCATCTACCTATCTATCTAATAAAATATATTCTACTAGAATATGTAGACAATTATCAACTATTATGATAATAAATCTTTAGTACAAAACAATATTTGTAACTTTGCTGAACCAGGTTTTCAATACAGTGTATCTTTATTACCATAATAGTTGATAATTAGCTATATATTTTGGTAGAATATATTTTATTACATATTATCTGCAGTATATGTATATAATATAGTTTATTTATATGTAAATATATTAATGGGAAGATTTTCATGAAAGTAAAATATCTTGGATTCTTTCATGCAAACATTTTCTTGCTACTACCTGGAAAATTACTAGAGGTATTTAATTAAAACGTTAAAAGACGCAAATATATAGATAGATGAATCCAAAATATATCTTTCTATATACACACACACTTTCCTTCAGGATATGGATTAAATAACACTCTATCTTGAATAAAGGATCAAAAATGAAATAAATTCCCCTATTCTTGGAGTTTTCATGTTTATAAGCTTACTCTTGTCAATATTAATGAAAATAGAGATGTATCCACAAGATAAAATATAGTATTAATAATTATTAGCCTAATAATCAATTATACAAGAATAGAGATAAGAATTTCTAATTTTAATAACTTTGTTTTAATAATTAAATAGAATTAAATAGGTTATTACTTAATATTAATTAATGTAAATTTGAAGTTACCATAAATTAATGTGTATGTAATTAAGATAACTACTCTCCCTCGTGTTAAAAAATAAATAGCTCTGTTTGTTGAACAAATGAACAAAAGATCAATGATGAGTTTACAAATATCAAAGGCCCCAAGAACAGGTGAATTCACTCTATTCTTGTCCCTTTATTTAATATACAGAATACTTGTGGCAGAGATTTTCTCCTTTTAGTTACTATATATTATACTATGTTATTTTAATATATATATATATATATATATAGTTAGACATGTAGATGGATAGATAGATGGATAGATAGTTGAATGGGTGTCTAGAAAAAAGGACAGATAGATGGAAAGATAGGTAGGTAGATAGATAGAATACATAGATGGATTAAATTAGATAGATTTGATAGGTAAATAGAGATAGACAGATAGACAAATAGATAAACTATAATATATATGATATATGAATATTTCTAAGCAGGTTTAGGGTTTCAGTATATCTGTATTTTTAGTTAAAATTGCCACATGACCAACATTATTTTAAGAATGCCAAAAATGGTTTAGTTTATTCTTATATATTATAAAAATAATAAAAGAATAACAAGATATCAGCTAAAATATTTAGAAAAGTATGTGCTTGTACTTTTGCAACACAACAGAACTGATTAAATATCCATAATCTGTTGTCAATGCAACTTTTATGGCTGATCCATTTTTTATTTATAGAAGTTGCTCGGACAACAGATTATGAATATTCAATCGGTTTATTTTGCTTTGGCAATTGTAATGTTACATATATATATATATATATATATATATATATATATTGTAACCTCTAACTCTCATCACCTATCTCACTTTATATTTAAATACATGCCCTTGCGCCAATTCTATACAAGATAGAATAAATTTATAATTGTAATTGCATTTCTATTTATTGATAAGACTCTTATGCTGCTACCACTCTACGGCTTAGCTCAGTTGGGGTTATAGGGTATGGTGGTTATATAGCATGCTAATTGGAATGGGGGAAACATTTAGAAATAACAATTATATAATGTTGATTTGATTCTATTATAAGTATCTATTAAGTAATAAGGATTATTGTGAAATTGATAATCATTATACTCAATAAAATATAGACAATGATATGGATCTTATACATTTTTATCTGATGCCATTATCTATTCTAAGCATATTTTGGGCATAGTAATGTTGAGATCTGTTAAATCTTTACTCTTTAAATAAGTGGCATATGCTGACAAACTAATAAATTCTATAGTTATATTGAACGAATGTGTGTGTGGAAATGGTCAGTCGAACACATATGATAAAACAGTTTAGAGGGATCTTATTTCAACAAAAACATTTATTACAAGAAAACATTATTTTATAACATATCGATGATGAATTTAACATTACATTAAACACATACTTAATTAAATAACATTAAATTATACAATTTTGCACACTTAATATTTGAAGACACTTCCTCCCATTGATTATCTTATTTACATTTATCACTCTATTTGCTCATTTACCAACAATAAACAATAAAAGAAAATTATACATTTACAATCCAAGGTTAATACATCTATTCTCACTTGTGCTCTTAATAAGCCAAAACAAACAGTATCAAAAAATCAACTGATGCTATAAATTATTTCTGGATATCTTTAGGTTAATATTTGCTATATAAATCCAAGTGGCAGTTTTATTATTTTTCTATTAGATAAAGTAAAATTTCCATATGCCTACAAATGTATACCTATAACATGAAACTTAATACTGACTTTATCAAATTAGGTTTAAATAAGATAATTTCTATAATATACTATTATGTTCATATTGGGGAGGATGAATTAATAATGATAATAATGAAATAATGACAATATGTACCATAATCTGTCAAGTTACTCAAAATTCACAATTCTAATAATGGTTTCTTTCTAGATTTCTAATTTAATCATATTTCCGAATGTGTGTGCATTTATAAGATCATAAACACAAAGCATTTATTAATTATAACTCTATTGGAATACGGATGGTGCAGCAAGCTAATCTTTAAATTAATAATCTTATTTCAAGCATTTTTATAGAAATTTATATAACGTTTATCTACTATAACCAACATATATTGTCTGACGATAACCACGCCCGAATGAAGAGAGAGAGGGGAGTAACAATAAATAAACATTCACATATATGCGCGTGATGGTTAACCAAAATCTTCAAATTCGAACTTCGTTCTTCAATAAACATCTACTAACTTTTAGGACACAAATGTTGCAGAACTCAGCCAACTTATCATCACTAAATGGGGCATTTGCCACGTCATTTAGAAAGTACAAATATCTCAGCATATATTATTAAACCAGAAATCTACCATCACCCACGGCTCAACAAATAAGTAACCAAAGGAGAGCATTGCTCGATCCACATATCAAAATCACCCTTCAACTGCCTCTTCATCCAAACGTATTCAACACATTTCATATAGAAATGAATCTATAAGCAGACAAACTCATAATTCTTCATATTCCTTTAACACATGACACCAAACTGAGACTGATAGAAAAGCAAAGTACAAATTTGGTTAATAGTTCACAACCGCACATAAATCATATATAAAATGATTTTTAAATCATTTGAAACACCAAATGTCATATTAACAATAATTAAATTTAAACAAATCTACTACTTGTGAGATTTATGAATATTGAATTCCAATTTAATGTCAATACTGTGAAGTAATTTTAACTATTCTGCATACTGGCATAAATATCTCCATGCATCTTTTTATTATTATTAACTAATGCATAATGTTAAAGTATTTAATTTGAACCAAATGGTATGAGCACGTGAATAACCATTTTCTTTTAACACAATAACCCCAAAAAATAATTTTACCGACTTAGTATGATTTATACCAAGATCTCCAAGACGTTCTTGTGGAGATTAGGTATATAAATAAATACAATAATAATAAGTTACATCAAGCATAAAAAATCTATTTATCTATTATAGACAATAGGAAAGAATACCTGTCAACATTTAATCATTAAAATAAAGTGTTTTTTACTTCAAGCTTGAAAGTTTAGACGGAAATATACGCGCAGCTCACAATGATAACAACTACGAATTAATAATATTAAAACATATAAACATTGCTCCTGCAGGTTGAATTAATATTTGGCAAAAGCTGCAATAATTTCCAATGTTCTTAGAATTTTCTAATAGATATTATATACAGCCTTTGTATGTATTAGAATCATTTTATTTGTCATAATAAAGATATCTCCAATTTGGTAAGATAATCCAAGTATAAGTTTATGACTTTATTTCTTTTTAGGTTTTTAGCATTCACTAAATTTTTCATAATAATCAAATCCATTGTCAGTGATTTATCCATGCTTGTACACATTATTTGCAACTAATTATTAAATGTTATTAAGTCACACATTCTAGCACTCATTTTTATAGGTGCGAATGATAAGGTACTTTAATATTTATCACTATTCCAATAATATGGAGGGTTAGAATAGATAACTTTTCCATTTTTAATTTTATTCTGCATAGTAAAAACAAAATTTGTTAACTGGGAGTCCATAAAATGTTCCAATAAAACATTCAACACACTTTTTCTAGTTAACTTCATTGTTAGTAATTTGTACAATTCCAACATCATTTATTGGTTATGCTATAAATACGTTATAATAAATTATAATTAGCAATTTTATATAATATCCATTCGTTTTCATCTAAATTATTAGCTGATAAAAGCCAGAGCTGGATACGTTTTAAAATTTAGCCCTCCATGTACACTCCTATTCTGAGTAGTATGAGAAAATTTTATCCATAAAGGAATAGTAGAGAATTTCCACAATATTTAGTTCACTTAATTCTTATTTTTTTAGAAAATTATTCCACTTTCCATAGCTATTCTGTCTTCTCACTTTTTTCCGTTTTTTACCTGGAATCTCTTGTCAAGACTGCTGAGCCACACCCTTTTTTATAATGAGCTTGCTAATATGCAACCGAATTTTTTGCTTGTAAAATATTAATAATAGAATATTGGGAAAAAAATATTAAATTTACAAATGCTAACTAATAACAAATAAACAAATAACTTTTACAATTTTAAATGTAAGATTTCATATAATAAATAATAAATAAAAAAAATCATATTAATTAATGGTATATGTGTGTATCTGTCCTTTCATTAATACAGAGGTCTATTAATGACTGAGTGGTTAATAGTTCTTATGGCACATAAGTTCTGCTTTTACCAATTTGGATATTATAAGTAATAATGAAAAATATGAGTGAAGTGTGATATGATGTAGAATGGACATGCACCCACACATACAAGTTAAATCTTGGATGGGAGTAGACAATGAGATAAAAAATCAATGCATGAACACCTGTTATGGCCTTACAAACAAACATTCCTATTAATTTAACTCTCATACTAATAATCCCTGCTATTGTCCATATTCTTCTCCCACTATTAGACATACATAACCTAAATTTTAATGACTGGTACACCCAACTAATTTTTTTTAACTAAATTTAAAATATTAAATTATATCACAATTCATTTTTTTTCTTAATAGTTATCTTTGGTTACTATTGGCACAATGTGAACCTTCCACATTTCTTCCTGGTGCCAACCTGGAAGGTTACTATATATATATATATATATATATATATATATATATATAGTTATCTAGTGATTAAATTGTAATGGCACAATATATATATATATATATTGTAACTGTTTGGATTATATGGCATATGGCAACACAGTTGTGTATGCAATATCTATATAAAGTAAAGTAAAAGTAAAAATAAACACAGATATAAATTTTTGTAGATATTTTCTACATTTTACTTGGACTAATAATGACTGTAAAGGGTTAAAGAACTCTAGATTTGAAACAGAATTTTATTATTATTTAAAACATTTAAAAAGGTCTAAATAAATTATTCTTATTCTGATTTTGTAATTTAAAAATAAGCATGTTTTCTGATAATTGTAAAAATGTCTATTATCTATTTTGAAATCTTTTTAAGTAGTTAAACTGATAAAATTTCCAAAGTGTACCTTTTAATTAAAAGTGCTTTAGGAGGAATTAAAATTGGTTGTAATCAAGACAGATTGAAACCAGTTACTGTGTTTTTATCACCTCAAGAGTAAAAATGATTAGACAGATTGAAAACAGTCTGCAATGTGTTTTTATCACCCCAGATGATTCTATAAAAGAGTTGATAAAAAATATCAGTTCAGTGTTGGCTTGTAGTTTTTGTAAGAGCTGATCAGAAAAGTCTGGTATTAAATCTTGGCTAAATATACTTTGTAAGAGCTAGCCAGGAGGCTTAGCTAATAATATTTTTGAAAAGCAGAATAGTTAGCTGCAGGGTTAGCTAGCAGAGTTTGAAAGATCTCCCATGAAGATATAGCTGAAATTAAAATGGGGGAAGAAGCTGATCTACAGTTCAATGGTAGAGTTTGAATTTACATGGAGGACAATGACCCACTTCTTTGTGTTGAAATTCATAGCTACAAATTTGGGCAAGTCAGTTTACAGGCCTGAAGCTCATAAAGCCCTAGACATAAGGGAGAATGGCAACCATGCCTGAATTATACTCTTACCTGATGATGATAATTGCCTGGGTTGTGTTTATTTTGATGATGGATCAAAAGCCAGCATACCCAAGAGAAATCCCAGTTGACTGAAGTAGTTATACATATGCTGCTGTTTATCTATCTATGCAGAGAAGCACAGATAAATGTATATATGGCTGGTGAATAATGTTATATATTAAAAATAACAATTTAAAGAACAATTTTGCTTAAGTTAAATATCTAAAAATGAAGATTTAATTGATAGACTATTATATTTGTTTTTCAAGAGAATAAGTGAAAATATTTAAAATCTATATTTTTAAATTTCAAGACATTTCTGATTATAAACTGGTCAAGATTGACTTATATTTTTAAAAGGACAAAAAGTTAATATATTTTTTTTTAAAGAAAAAAAGGAACTTATAAACTGATATTTTTTTAAGAAAGAAAAATAAAGTGTAAACTATTATGGTAGAACTTCATTCATATCATCTATATTTTTGTGTACATGTGTATAAGTGTGAATTTTATATACTTTCAATACTGAATTAATTAGAAAAATATTATTGTAACAAATTAAAATAGGTAAATGTGAGTGTGTGTCTGCAATTCAATTTGCACACACATGTATGTTAAATATGTTATTACATACTATAAAAATTTAATGTCATTTACTATTTTGACAATTTTGAAATGACAACTAGAAAGGTTTATTTTATGACATATTATTAAATGCACACACATATATGTATCCATATATGTGTCAATTGTATTGAAAATACCATTGTGTGTCAAATAGACCCTTATATGTAAATTTTAATCATTTATTTTATTAAATGTTCATTTTAACATGTTCATTTTATATCAAGCCACATGCCTGTGTGCTGAATGGGTTTTAGGTAAATCTAGTGGAGCTTATATGTAAACCACCATATAGAAACTTAAATTTTGTATATATTAATAATGTAAATTATATTGTAATAATTTGAATATTGTAAATCATATATGTGTAAATCACAATGTGATAATTTTTTATTATTGTATGTTAATCAAAATCAGAAAGGCTTCTAATTGTAAAACCATAATGTAGAAACCTTAATTTCATTGTTTTTTTTATTGTTAATAAACTTGAATTATTAAAAATTGTATTGTATCAACTCTTGGTCATCATAACAGTATTAGAGCTTATGTTTTCTGAGCTAGATATGAGCACAGGCTGAATATATAAATGGGGATGTACTTAGTGGTTTAGGGGCATTCAGTTGACAAGGGTCCTGTTTTGGCATGAAGTGTATATTCTTCAAAGCAGTGCACTATATTTTATTTAGTTTAGTCTATTAGGAATTTAAGTTTATAGTTATCCAGTACATCAATGTTACTAAGTGGCTAGAGCATTGATGATGATTAGCATGTTTTAATATCCCAGCATTATTGTTATTGAATATTATATATTCTGATGGATGACTAAGATTGTGCATCCAAGGTATGTTTAAATAATTGCCCAAGCTGGCAAAGTCTCAATAGTTAGCCTGATCTATAGAAGATCCATTTCCAATCCAGTCACAAGATTGACTGATGATTTGTTTTTGATTGCTAATCATTCATGGTTATGAATGGTTATTACTGATGAGTACTTATATCAAAATTACTTTTTACTTATTTGATAATGTTGGTTGATGTATAGTTAATCATAGTTGCTCTGAGAAGTAACTAGCTGATCTATAACATAGAAAATTGCTTGCATATTTATGATTATTAAACATTACTTTAACATTTCTTAATATCTTCTCACTTCAATATCTTTACCAATAATATATATATATATATATATATTGTACCAAGATTGTATTGGTACATATCTCTCAATTTGTCTAAAAAATTATTAAAATAAAATTATTCATTAAAAGCAAATAGTATGTAAAAGTTTAAGAGTTTTTATTGCAGTTTGTTTTCAAAATGTAAAATTAAAAGTCAAAGAGTTTTTTTTAAATAAAAGTTACAATTAATTAATTAAAAGGGTGGAGGGGGTTGCTTTCAAAGCATATTTTTATTATTATTATTAGTTGAAATATAACTTAAAGTTTAAAAATATAAATCTCTTTTTATTTAAGTTAAAGAAAAAAGTCATCTTAAAAACTAAATAGTAAATTGAACTTAAATTATATACGTGCATAAATGATGAATTAATATGAGCTTGATAGTAAAATATAAATGTGCGATTGTAAATATAGCATAAATACATGCATGTTAAAATGAAATAAATGAAAATTAAAAAATTAAAAACACTCAGTGATGGATATTAAATTAAACAACAAACAACAACACTACATTGTGATGGCTGCTAAATAATATCTCCAACAACAGGATTAAAAGCTTATCTCAAGGAATGCATTTAAAACAAGGAAGGAATTTCAACAACACATATTGCCAGTGGACAACAAAACAACAACAGGCCTTAAGTATAAATAGTCCAGTTTTTATTGGACAATCAGTTCAGTTTAGTTTAGAAATCAGTTTAGAAAACAGTTTAGATTGTGCAGTTGAGATTAAATCAGTCAATAATGCAGTGTTAAAAAAATATCAGAAACATTACGACTGTCTCTAGCCTGAGTCCAGTGAAACAGCAAAACCTGCCAGTAAAAATAATGCTTGCACAACAACTGGAAATCAACCATCAATATTTAACTATCTCCAAGAATAGTGCCAATGAATAATAATAAAACTCCTCAAGAAAACGTCCCAGCCAGCTGAAAATATTTGTACTTGAAGCAGCAACCAGGAAGAAAACAAAGTTCTAAATCCACATTCAAAAATCCTAGGTAATAACATTTTCTTATTCTCATTTATAAAGTAGCCATCACATTTGTAAAGCCTCCAAGAGTCAAGTACTATGAACTTTAAAGCATACATAGATGAACTATTGATATGTGTGTTTTAAATTTCAAATATTATTTAATGCTTTGTGAGATGATATTATTGTGTGTGAATTCATACATGCGTGATCATTATACCAGTGTTATATTAGTTAAATAAGATTTATAAAAATATTTAAAATTAGTTTAATAAATGTTAATTAAAATAAAGTGTCTTTTAAACTTAAGCTTAATTTTGTCAGTCAATTCTTTGCCACTAATTAAAACAATAATTTGTTATTGATTACAAGTAGCTGAGCTAGTTATGGATATATCTTAAACATTGGATTAGTGGCCATCGTTTAAAGTGCGTTGTTTATCCTAAGGATAAGTAACTGGTGCCCGTGTTTCTACAAAACAAAAAAGTGCTTTGAACATGATATTGAATTCAACAGTCAGGAAGAAATCTGTTTCCTTCAAATGTGGTTAGTTAACAGATATATCTGCTGGCTTGAATTCAGGTGCTCTTTGAGTATTCTCTTCTCTGCCTAAGGGGCTGTGGTGGAGAAATACATAAATTGCAAGGGATTAATAATAAATATTGTATTATATTTTAGTCATATAATTTTGCTTTCATAATATTATTTCATTTAAAGAGATGAAGTAAATAGTTTGTTTATTCTATTAACATTTGGTAAACTATCCACCCCAGTACAATATATATACATATATCACAGATGGAGCTTTACCAATAGCCCAGCCAAGCTTGTTTACAAAAAATGCTGAGAGAGAATCGAAAATTCAATATCTCTTTCAAATTTTCGATTCTTTCTCAGCATTTTTTTGTAAACAAGCTTGACTGGGCTATTGGTAAAGCTCCATCTGTGATCATAAAATGCAAGCTTTAGGCACGTTAAAAAATTTTTAACTTGTTTTTGTTTATCATATATATATATATTGGATATTTAACATTAATATCAATATTTTACTTTAATAATTAATTTGATATTTCATTTTAAATTGACTGTGGGTGATGATGATTGGCCATCACTCCAAGTTTAGTCCTTATGTATACCCCCATGCCATTACAACATATATATATATGTACAATTTTTCAATGTTATAATTTAAATCAGAAATATGAGACATTTTATAATTCTTTTTTTTACCCCTGATAATCTATCAGTTAATAAAAACACTGATAAACTATACTGAGTCTGATTGAAAGACACAGATTTATCCCAACTATCTCTTAAAGAACTTGATTAAACAAATGGACAATCTAAAATCTGCAATACTATTAAAAGTTTTAAGCATTATATTTTACTTATATAAATCTATGAAGTATCAATGGATTTTTAAATCATAAACTATAGAATATATGGATAGGTCAGTTATTGACAAGAAAATGTTATTTATGATGATGAAAAACCCAAATAACACCAATCTGCTTATGATTTATTGAGGTTATATGTCTAAAATATTTTCTAGAATATTGTTAGGTAAACTTGAATCCTTAAAAACTAAACTCCTGCATGTGTATTCATTAATTTTACTTCTGCAATCGTAGCAACCACGGAGTTGTAAAACCTCAAACAAAATGGTTTATCAGATATGATTGCAATAATAAAGTGGACTAATAAATTATATGAAAAGTAATAATAAAAATAAATAGATATTCATAAACAAATATTGCCATTCTAATTACAAAAAGAAAAGGGCTATAATGATTAAAAAACTGCTTTAGAAATGAACATTGCAATAAATACACAAAACAATCCGTGAATCATAAATATGTCCATGATATCTTTTAATTACTTCATCAAAAATCGCTTTTCTGAAATACTTCAACATCATGTCTAATTGTTATATAAGAAATGCCTGCACAATTTGGTGCAGTTGGTAAAGCCTCTGGGACCAGGAGATCCCAGGCTTGATTCTGGAGCTGATATATCAGTGATCTTATGAACTCCCAAGCCATATGCTTATATAATAGACCAATAGCAACAAAAACACTATACTAAAGTCTACCAATATTTCAGATAACCAAATGGCTTTCTCCTTCTTTTGCTTTATTTGCTATCTATGGTTATTTACTCTTTAGAAAAGCAAGTAGTATTCCTTTCTATATTTATTCTACATTTGGGGGGAGTAGGGAAATTACTTTCCTATGTCAACAATATTTTCTATTTCAGAGATATCTGATATTTTTACCCTTAAGAAATGCTTAAAAATATTCTCAAGAATAACTTAATCACTTGCATTAGAGGATAACTCTATCGTGGCAGATATGAACAGCAAGAAATGTCCCATTAATCTTCTGAGCAATTCCAGCTAAATTCCTTAGTATATCCATCTTCACTAGTAAATTTTAGACTTTATTAATAACTTTCAATCTGATTTAATGTCACGTGAAGACAAGGAATTAAAATAGTTAATTCCATTCTCATAGATCTTTTGATATACTATGCATTTTGCAGCTATATAACCAATATAGCAATCTCAGATTTTAACAAATATATAATTATTTACATGATCAGGTCAACTCTTTTATTAAACAAAACTTTTAGGATCATCAACAAAAACAATAATCTTAGATAGTTGAAGTTAAATTGTTTTGTCAACCCATAAAGGCAGATCATTTCATAGAATGTGTTGTGACTCTCTACTTGATATTAATGCTTCTGTCAGCTGACTGGTTTTCTAAAATTCAGGTAACATGATGAGATAGGAGCTGATCTAGTTAGCTACAAGAAATCAGATAAACCTACCTGATATAATTTACAATTTATTGAACTCACGCAGTATTTGAGTTACTCTGATTTTTATAAACTGCGCTATTGTAATTGTATAAGGAAGCAAGTAAAACTAATTTTATAGAGAGAAAAAATATGACTATCTGCCTGTAGGTTTGTGATGATGGTATATTAACCTTCAGAAAACAACAATTGTAATTTGTTTTCACTTCCAACAAATGAATTCTTTGAACTGCTAAAACTCCAACAGCTAGAAGAGGCTGTGAAAAGTTTATCATACGCTGACATTATTTTATTGTTGAAGTTTCACAATCTGATACAGAAAGAAATGTTCAAAAGGAACCAACTTTTCCTGAATCAAATATATCTAGTTAAAAGAGACATGAATCAACCCAGAATTGCATATGGGCTGGCACACAATTGTTACATCAACTTTACAGAACTCAATCTGCTATGGCTATTATCAAGACATGGAATCATCATGAGCTTTAAATATCTAAATGAAATAAGAGCAGATATCGAGCTTCCCTCAAACATTGCTGCAATTATGCTTAAATTACACAAAAGATACACTCCTTTTGACATACCATCCACATTAGAGAAAAGGAAATGTCCAATATTCATTTCCATCCATGTGGTACAATCTCAATACTTTTACTGTGGAGATCGCACATACCTAATCAAAGCATGCCCAAAGAGAATATGTGAGCTACAAGAAACCACAAATGTAACACATCCACTCAAAATTCACCACATTCATGTCACCCCATTTATAATAGCAATGCTCATCAAATAGAGCACTTAACAATGAAACACAAATGGACATAGTTTACACCAACTAACAAGAAGTTTTGGAAAAAATTCAACTCAATCTTCAAGACAACAGTGTTGTTGCACAACACATTGAAACCACTCATCTATCTCAGCAGCCATTTAAAGTCATCACCATACCTAACTCTAAATAGGGACCTCAACCTCAAAATACTGAGCACAAGGAACTTCCAACAAATCTCCTTGCTACCCAAACAACTAACACTGAACTAACCATCTCAAACAACAAAAGAAAGACTCTTGAATCTTAAAGTTTACATCTTGAAGAAATGAGTAATTTGCCTCCCAAAAACTAACACTGAACTAACCATCTCAAGCAACTAAAGAAAGACTCTTGAATCTTAAAGTTCATATCTGGAAGAAATGAGTAATTCTATGACAGACTCAAACATATAGCCAAACCATACACAGAACATGTCAAATAAAGAGTCTCATCTGAGAAGAAAAAAAACAAGAGAACCAGAAAAATGGAAACAATCCAATCAACATAGCTGTTTTATAGATCTTACAACAATCACAAATACTCAAACTGATACTACCTCCAAAGTAAATCTGCTCAAAACAAACAACAATACCATATAGTGCAGTACTTTCAGGCACTCCGAGTCAGAGAATAAAATCTCATAACATGGATGGACAAATTGTCCAGGTTGAACATCATATTAACATATAAACCAAGTAACTCTCCAAAACCATCTCATCAAACTAGTTGTGTTGCTAAAAATAGGAAGTATCAATGTCAGGGGCCACAATTCTCTTGACCGGGTATGGGCAGTCAAAATATGGCTGGAGAAATGAATTTACACATTGCATGTTTCTCTGAAACCAAACTACACTAGCAATCAAACCTCAACATAGGTCAATTAATGCAACAATATGGTTTTTTTCATTATATACCATCCAGCTCTGCTTCATCTGGCATCACTTTCCTCAAAAATAAAAATCTCCCTCTCAACAAATTCAAATTATTATATATCAGCAAAGAACTAATGATTGCCAACTATCCATCGGAAGCAACTCCATCAATATATCTGTATAGCAAAAATGACCCCACCATTACTCTCTCAGTGATTTACAAAATCAACTGCCTTCTTTCCTCTGATGCCTCTTTGATTATTTTCTTTGGAGATTACAATATGAGCTATAATCAGTTCAACTCTAAATACTTGCATCTGATTAACAGAGTACTTTTGTGTGGAGAGGATTTTTTTTCCTCCTGATTCCTTCTCCTTCTATACAAATATCAAAAAGATCATTAATAGACCTGTTGTATTATACTCCAGAGTTTCACTATAACCTTAATGCCAAACTGCATTTCATGCCTTTCTCAGATGACCTAGCCTTACTAATCAACCTCTAGTTAAATTGCTCCATAGCAATACATACAAAACATTTGCACACAATATGATTATTAAATAAAACTGCCACTTCTGAGTGGATTTTTAGAGGCATACATTCTCCTAAACAAAATAAATGTTCTCACCCTACCATCACCTCAAGCTTGGTCATTGTTGTTTGGAATACTCAGTACACTAATAGATTCACATACAAGAAAGACCAAAGGTCCCAATCAGCAGTTAAAGGACCAAGAATTCATTAGTAACAAACTCAGCTCTCTTCCACATACTGACACCAATATTCAGAATATTCTGGAGTTCAAAACACAATACCATGAGAAGCAGGTGCTAACACACTGTGTATCCATTAAAAGTCCAAAATCTTATCTAATCATCGAAACTGGACATGTAGCTACATCAGGTGGGCACTTTGTTCTGCAAAGGGGCCCACCCCTACCATGATTGAAACTGATCAGAATCTATATAGTGGTCCTGAAATGCTCAAAAAATACATGACCATTTCACTACCAAACTACAAAACAATAACTATGTTCAACTGGTAAAACCTGGAAAGCATCAAGTGATTACCTGCACAATTTCACAGAGAAACACATAATTTCAAAACTGCAGTCATACACTGAAAGCACACATCCTTAGTCCTGTTTCTAAAAAAAACAAGAAAATCCCTGCAGTCTTTTAAACCTTCACCCCACTTTTGTGATACCTCTTCTCTAGTTACTAGTAAAGGACAAAATCCAAGACCAACTCTAACACACATTTCCAAATACCAATTTGCTCAGAAAGGTGCCTCCACACTAGATGCTGTGCAATGCTTCATGCTTATCACTGAACATATTTGGCTGCACAGAAAAACAAAACCCATAGTGATTCAACTTGATTTCACATTAGCATTCTCAATATTATTACAAACATTAAAAGAATAATAGGAAACCTGCTTTACAATCATTCCTGCTTCACCTCAATAGATGGGAAACTGTCTCATAGAATCAGACCGCATCTGTCAATTCCTCAGGGATCTCTGTTGGCTACACTCTGATGTACCACTTACATGAACCTGCTCCTTACTGAAATTAAATGCATAGTGCCAGGTATTTATGTTTCTACATTGAAACACCAAGTACATCACATCTCCTACATTGATGATATATCAATGTTCCTACATTCCAGCACCAAGTACATCACATCTCCTATGTTGATGATGTATCAATCTTCCTTCCAGAACAAAAGTATCTCCAGCCTTTCTTGTGCATTATTGAAAACCATTAAAAGATAAACCTGTATATCAACTATGACAAATCCTCCATGTAGAATATCACATCAGGGAAAATAACCCATCCATTTTTAGATCTCAACCTCAAAAGTTCTTGGGTTTTCCCATATTCAGGACAAAGTTAGCCATGTCAAAAGAGATACAAAATGCTATACCCGAGAAAACCTGTAAGGTTGTAATCTCTCTTTCCAAGGTTACCTTGTCATTGCCTGACAAATCTGCACTACTGAGCATGTTAAAATTTTCCAGATTGAACTACTTTTTTCCTATGATAAAGCTCACCAAAACCTTTGAAACTGCACTAAACTCACTATGCTCCAGACTCTCATGGAAAGGCAAAGTAGTTGCTATAAGCACATCAAAAGCACATATGCCCAAAGATCTGAATGGGTTAGGTCTTCATTATGTCTCCATGCTTTACCTGCAAGAAGCAATTGGAGTCATGAGGGCAAATTATCACAAGCATCCTGATCAGAACACATTCATACTGGCAAAACCAACAGGCACACCTCCACCATTCAGCAGTAAATGTTTGTCAGATTTATGGATATACAAAACTGGGGTAATAAATCTATCAAAACCTATCTTAGAATCAAAGAGAAAATATTGGAAAATTTACAAACTTTGAATTAGTAGTTAATTCACAAATCAAAAAATGGTATTTAGAATCCAAACATATAGATTTTCTCCTGAAACTAAACCTCTCCTCTTTATCCACAAGCCACTTCCTGGTCTATAAGAGAGGTTTTTCCAATCTCAACCTACAGTGTCAGCTATGCTCAACAGCTGATGAAACCATTACCCATCTTCTACATGATAGCCCAATTTCTTAGCCCACTCAGAACTTTCATCTGCTAAAAAGTTTCAATAGACTATAGAAACACTCTCTGCATTCAAAACGCTATCAAGATGGACATATTTTTGACTATCAGAACATCCATTTTCCTCACTTTTTCAGTCTGGCTCACCAGGTGCAAATACATCTTTGGACAGGCAAATAACAATGTCAATGACACCTTTATAAATCTATTAAAAAGTACTCATGATAGAGACTGGCTTCTTGCACCAGACTGGCTACACATTAAATCCTGGGCTAGTGTAGATCTAGTCTAGTAATAATAGGCAACTCAAGTTCTTCAGTTACCGATATCAGTCTATCCAGCAGAAATTCGGATTAGCAGAAGACTCAAGTCCAAAGAATGATTTGTCATGTATTTTTTTCAATTTAGTTAATAAATTTTCTTGAAAAAAAAAGACTCCCTTTCCTTGTAATAATACATTTACTACTTAAAGTGAGATATGCCAGAAAAAAAATCAAGACTTGGAAGTGTATTACTTTTACCTTTGGGTATGTATAAATTTATTGTATATAGTAAATTAAACTAATCTTTAAAATAAATATTTAAATATATATTTTTTTCAACAGTACATGAATATTTATATTTATTTGTGCTTGTATCATCTATCAAATGTAGATGAACATGTGTGTGTATGTACGTATATGTATATATAATTAGTTCTCAGTATATATTTATATTGTATTATTTCTCTAATTTTAGTCAGTGTCCGAAATAAAGCTTTTCCTATTAATAGGACTTTACTTAATCATAAATTTAATAGTATTAATAATCAGAGAAAGTGCTCACCCCTCAGATATATATTTTGTCGCAAAATCTAAAGAGGTAAGATTTATTACTTTATATACAAATATAATTTTTTTTTTATTATATTTGTATATAAGATTTGTTACTTTACTTTTAAAAGCAACAAAAATACACAAAACTATAAAAATACACAAAACTACAAGCATGTAACACTTACCTATATAGATGAAAATACGTATATTTATGTGGTAAAAACTATCTCTTAAGATTATTGCATTCTTAGTTTTTATTCAATTTAATTAAAGTTCCAAATCATTGTGTTCTTAATATTACTTAGAATATATAATTATAAGATTTTATTTGCAGAGCATGAATTAAGTGGAAATGTTTTTTTTTTTGTTTTACAATTTTTATTTTTATTAAACCACTATATAACATCACATGACCACCATTTCTTATGCTTACACAACCTGTTAACGTAGTAATAACTTTCTCCATACAATATTACCATCTAGCACAAGCCATAGTATTCAATAATGCTAAAAAGTTAGCATATCAAAATCCCTATCTACAGCCTACTTATCTAACATCTCCAGATTAGTTTCTAGCTTATAGCTTTCATTAGTGAGGAGTCTTGTATTTGAGAGCATTAGAGGTAGATCTTTTGCTCTAATACACCACCACCGCCCAATAGTCAACTTTTAACCTTTTAATTGATTCTAAAGCATGAGCCCAAATTGAAAAACGCATTAATATTTTTAATACAAGCTAATTGTATAGTTATATAGATCTGAACCCAGTTCAGTATGACTAGGATTGGTATTAAAATATTATAACATCACGTTGTGACCATTTCTAGGTGACAATATTATATGGAGAAAGTTGCTTTCTGTTAATTATGTATTAACATGTAATTTTTTTTTTTAAATATGAGAATGCGCATTGAACTTATTTTGTCTTTTTTGATTATAATAAAAGTGTCTTTTTACTGATCAATATCCCCCCTCCCCCTCTTATATTTTATATTACAGATTTCTGCTTGTAGCATCATTAGTTAATGTCAAAGGTTATTAATGGTAATTCCAAAAATAGAAGAAAGACACAAATAATAAAAGAAAGATACAAATAAAAACAAAAATAAAAGATGAATTCAAAGACAAGTTATGAAATACCAGCACAAACACAATATATATATATCCGTGATCTTTAAACCTTTTCCGCAGATAATTACAGTTCTTCATTATTAAAGTTATTATTTAGAAAGTTTCTGATATTATTTACAATGTAAATAAGAATGGATTCATTTGTAAAACTGATGCTCAAATGTACTTTACAGACTTTTTACTCTCCTATTTTTACCCATTAAATCAAATGAAGATATATTTTACAATCACGGCTTTAATATCATCATATCCAGAAAGCTGAAAAATTTATCAAATCATGACTTAATTACTATTATATTTTTTGTAACATACCGAGAAATCGAAAATTGCCATCATGTCAGCCTTTATGCAGTTACATAACTAAATGAAATATCCTGTCTTAAGCTATTAAATACTGCAGCACTTTAAGCTCATTATACATCTTAATATCTAAATATGCTTTTTGAATTGATCTATATTTTCAAGATTAAAGATACTTAATCTTTTTCTTTTTTGGCTAGTTAATTAAGCATTTGATATGTTTGGAAATTAATTATTAAAGCAACTTTTTACAAAAGACATTCGATATTGTAAGAAAATTTAATATTATTTTTAAATAGTTAAAATAATTAAGCCACAAGCAAACTGTATTCCAAGAGTCAAATATTTATATCACATTTTGATGACATTTTATGAAACTGCCTGTAATCTGTTCCAAAATTCATTGTCGTAAAAATAAAATACAAAGTCGGATCTAATATATAAATATGTTCTTCTAATTTTCATTTCAATAATAAAATTTCATTAATTCCACATCATTAGGTAACAGCTGAAGAATAGGAATAAACTCTCTCACTAATCATCTGTTTTCAAGTATTGGGATAATTCTTACTGGCTGAAGCGAATCAATAATTTGACGTATATAAATTGCATATTTGCTCACTTGGTTGGCAAAAAAACCAACTTATTTACTCACTTTCTGATTTTCTAAAATTATAACGGGCCTCTGGTCATCATCATTATCATCAACCATTATCAATCACTGTGGGATGAAGGTCTCTCCAAGTTAAATCCATCTCTGATCTTTAGCTTCTCTTCTCCACATCACTCCTGCATACTTTCTTATTTCGTCCATCCATCTCACATATGGGCTCTTTCTGGGTCTTTTACAATCTCTTGGAATCCAGTTTAAGATTTCAATTGTCCATCTCTCTTCTAGCAATATGTCCAGCCCAACTCCACTTCAGTCTTTTAATTTTTTCAATGAGGTCAGTAACAAATGTTTATTCTTTTAACCTTATGTTGCGTCTTAGGGCCTCTGGTAACTATTCCTTTATGACGAGAAAAAAACTTTTAAATAACACACTTGAAAATACTTTTGATTCAGGAAATAGGCATGATATTTCACAATAATTAATGCATTCTGTGTTTTTCTAAATTGAAATAATAGTCCATTATTCTTTATGATTTATATTTTAAAAAGACGTAAAATACTGAAATCAATATATTACCGTCATATTTAAAAAAAAATTCCAGACATTTCATCAAAACTTAATTTATTATTATTCGGATTTGGAGAATCAACATCTAATAAAATTTTCACATTTTACATATCTATACTTATAAAAAATTAGAATATATCTTTATTACCACCGTTAACTGTTACTTTTCCACAATTATTTGTTTTGCCATTGCTATTACTTCTACTGCTTAAATAAACAATGGCTTGTCAGGGCAAATAGAAAATATTGATGACAAGTTATTTTTAAATTACATTTTCTAGGTCCTTGTATATTTTGTCGACTAGATTGAAAAATAAAGGGAATTGATGATTACTTAAGTCATCAGAATTTTGATATGGATTTGGCACTACTTCAGAATTGTAGAAAAAAATATAAGAACTACATAGTGAAGTAAAACACTAATTACTGATAAGCACTGAAAGGTGCTTTCAAAAAATGAAGATCTATTATAATAAATTACATATAATGGATGAGATTTAATCAAAAATTAAATTTGAGTAAACTTCATTCGTAAAAATAATTTTAAAATACAATAGATTTCAGTGCCCCAAAATAATTTTAAATAAATTTACTTATAGTTCTCCAAATTAAACATCTAATGCAAGTGTAATAAGAATGCTATAGACCAGATATTCTCAAAGTGTGGGTTGTGATCCAGCGAGATGATGCTAAATATTAAAACATGAAAGTATTTTACATGTTTATTAACAAAAGGAAATTATTATGACAATATATACCTATAATTCATTTATATGTTTATATATCTTATTGTGTATCTAGTAATTAATATATAAATATCATCATCATCATCAAACATTATTAATCCACTGCAGGATGAAGGTCTCTCCAAGTTCCATCTATCTTCTCTGATCTCTAGCATCTCTTCTCCACATCACCCCTGCACACTTTCTTATTTCATCCATCCATCTCACATGTGGTCTCTTTCTGGGTCTTTTACAATCTCTTGGAATCCAGTTTAAGATTTCAATTATCCATCTATTATCATCTCTTCTAGCAATATATCCAGCCCAACTCTACTTCAGACTTTCAATTTTTTCAATGGGGTCAGTAACACCTGTTTGTTCTCTTACCCATATATTGCGTTTTTGATCTTTTCTTGTTACTCCCAACATGCATCTCTCCATACTTCTTTGAGTGATCTGAAGTCTCTGTATTGCTCTTCTATTAACTAAATATATAAATATATATTAATTTTAAGTGTGTTTAATAGAAAAATTAAAAATAATAAAACGTAATTTGTTTATTTACCTCACCACTTCCTCTTTAATTAAAATATGTATTACAAGCGAATAGATCCTGAAAAATTATCGTTTTTGAAAGTTGATCTCAACCTACAAAAGATTGATAAACTCTGTTATAGACCTTATGTAAAGTAGAACTGGAAAAAAATTAAAAAGAGAGAAATCAAAAGAAAAATGTCAGAAAATAAAGTAGTTTTACTAAATTTATTGAGTGAAAAAATGTTAAAATGAAACTGGCTTGGACTTCTTTCCTGAAGCAGTGACAATAAAATTGACATTTAAAGTTCAGATCAAACCAGAATATTTTAGTAGATTTATAAAAAAAGCTAAATAAGAAAGGTTTTTAAAGTAATGTAAAAATACAAGTTGGGAACTGAATATGTTTTAATAAACTTGGATAATTCTGACTGAAAACATATTATCAAGCCATTATATCGTTTTTAAAATAACATTACATATATATATATATTTTCTTCAAGAAATATAATAACTACTCTTTCTTATTGCATTGCCAAATGTATACCATGTAATATTAAATTGTCCCTTCACTTTACTAAATTTTTAAATTTTGAATTTAGAGTTGAGGCTAGGAGATATAAAGTTCTGAAGAAGATTGCTGGGGCAATCGAAACTGTAAACTGTAAAAAAGGGTGGTAAATAAAGAATTGTGTAACAGTAGTAAAATGAATGAACAATTTAGTATTATATGGTATACATATATATCGAGAAATTGGATATGACCAATCCAACTAAAAAAAAGTTAGAAAGACAAGACAAAAAAATAAAAATACATTAAATGTAAGTTTTGCCATCATTATGCAAATCTATTTATGAACTATACATTCGTTTTCATTTAAGACATATGGTTCATAATTCTATTTATTTCATAGTTTGCATTTCTATCTTTTAATTTATTTTTTTTGCAGAACACTTTTTTTTTTCTAAAATATTTCAATGTCTTGTCTAATTATGACTCTACTATAAATTCTATTCTCTGCCTTACTTTCCTAGTGCTAGAATATATATATTTCCCCAAAGTAAAACATTGTTTGACTTTACCTTGCATTGTTTCACACAGGAGAATGAAGATGTGATTATGCACAGCAAGTTGGAGAACATATTGATTGCTTTTAGAATCGTATTTTCTATTTTTAGAATTTTTATGAGTATCTTTTAAAGATATTTTTAATACTTTATACTGTGTAGATAGGAATTTCAAATCTTACTTCCATTAAATTAGTTAAAATTACCGCGCTACAACTAAATTAGTTCAAAAATTATGCTATTTTTTAACTTGCTAAATGTAACAAAATATCCCTGGTTCCCATTCTCATATTCATAATTATCCAAGTTAAAGTTGCTGGGATTTTATTTAATTATTGTCTGATAAGTGATTTTTGGAACATCATTTACTAAACCAAACTTTTCAAATGTTGTATTCAAAACATTAAGTACACTCTCTGTTGTCGTCTTTAAATTAGCAAGAATAGCATAATCATCCTTATAGTATAAATTGAAATACTAAAAGATGACATTCTTATGTTTGCTTTTTATTTAGTAATATCCGTCAAACTGTTTAGCATATTGATTCATCAATCACGAAATAGATTATGAATAACTCCAAAGACCAGTGTTAAAAAAATATAAACAAAATTGGAGCTAGTATATACATATATTCTTGTTTAACACAAGTTTTTCTTTCTAATATATTATTGTCTTTTTTAAAAATAATAATCTCTCATTCTATTTTATAACAAATTTTTTAGATTAATAAACTTTAATAGACTATTTCATATAGTCCCATATTTATCAATTAAATGAAACGCCTTGAAGACATCAGTAAAACAAATATATAAATCACTCATTTGTTAGATTTATTTGCCTACCAACAAAAAATAATCTCTGTAGTTGCTTATTGATTCTCCAAAACCACACAGTCTCTGGTAGCCATTCATTTATGTCTGGAGGCAATTTATTTAACAAACTACTTGAACATATTTTTTCTATATTAAAAATCAATGACATTCCACAATAATAGCTGCAGTGTTGCTTATTCGGCTTTATTTTTAAAATTAGAATCATTTTCAAAATAATAAATAGTAAAAGCTCATACTTTTTAAAAAAATTGTAACATTTTTGAAATTAATATATTATAATTATATTTTAAAGTTTTTCTAGATATATAGTCTTTACGTTTTTAAGATTGCAAAGAGTTTGTACAGATCTAAATGAATAGATAGGACGAACATATTAAACGCCATTATTTCAATTCGTGAACCATTTCACAAAGTGATTAAAATAATCCACTTGTTCAAAATATCATTGACATCCTACAAGCTAATGGAGTAGGATTTTGATATCGATGACATTCTTAATATATAAAAATACGATCTAAAGTATTAACTATCAATAAATGTCTGTATATCCATAAATGTCTCTCAGATCCAAGCCTCCTCACTGATGAAGGACACAAGCCAGAAACTAGTCTGGGGATATTGGATGAGTAGGCACTAGATAGGGATTTTATGCACAAGCCTTCTGGCATCCATTGATTGCTCTTGTTAGCACAAGATGGCAATACTATATGGAGAGTTTTGCTGTATTTTGTATTATTTTAAATCTCTGATATAAAGCTCCACATTCTATTTATTGTTTACCAAACCGAAAATGTCGTAATTTTTTTTAATCAAATCATTAATAAGAGTATCATTATCTGAGAATCACAAGGATAGATTTACTTATATCTCCAGTGCGATTCTGCAGTGTCTCTTTTGCAGTGACAAAAACTTATAATATTTTAATTTTACTTGTGGCCAATATGTCACAAAAAAAGTCAGACAATATTTTAAATTATTTGTGAGAAATAAAAAATGACAAAACTATGTTGAAATTTTTGTTAAACACTTGATACAGGTTTTATTCTTTATATTTACAAAAATACAAGTTCTTAAAAGATAAACAAATTATTAAGACACAATACATGCTTATTATTTGTCTGAAGGTTTGTAATGATGGTATATTATTAGATGTGATATGTTGGACTATTTCCATCATTTATGAGTGAATGTTGAATGTATTAAAAATTTTAAACTTTATTTAAACTTTCCAAATACAAACAACTTGTTAATAATAACGCACAAATAGACAATACAGGTTAGTAATTACACAAACGTTTCCAGTAGTATTATTCTCCACTCTTCTTCAGGTGTTGCTGACCTGTATGCACAGTAGAGCATTTGCCTTGAATTCAATATTCAGGAATCTAAAGGTGCAAGTTCAACTTCTAAGTGAATATTGTCACTGTGCATATAGGCCAGCAACACCTGAAGAAGAGTAGAGAATATTCAAAATGTGTAATTACTAACCTGTATTGTCTATTTGTATGTTATTACTAACGAGTTGTTTGTATTTGGAAAGTTTAAATAAAGTTTAAAATTTTCTATACATTCAACATTCACTCATAAATAATGAAAATAGTCCAACATATCACATCTTATAATACACTCTTATTATTTAAATAAAAAACAAGAGATAAAAACTAGCAGACGTATGAAACTTTCATTACAGCTTACATCTACTGATGAGGGAAACCAATTTATAGGTCATAAAATATTCTTTTCAATATTTACTTTTACAATATCCCAGTTAATTCTATCTGCCCAAAGGATTATTTAAATAATTTAAGACTGGCATGTACAGTAAAATCCCTAGATTCGCTTTTGAATGTTAGGGTACGAATCTTCCCTCAGAAGTGATTTCTTTATCTGCCATTTGACATTACTCTGCAAACAACAAAAAAGCTAATCTCTTATAATAATAAACTGAATAGTTATTTTTTATATAACTAAGAGAAAAAATACCCTCCCCTCTACTTATTCTAGCATTTTGTTAGCTAGAACGCAAAGCAATAAGTAATTGGAAAATTCCACCACTTTAATATTTAATAAAATTAAATTTTAATAATAATTTGTGGAAATTTTCATCACATTTAAATATAAATAAATGATTAAAAAGTCACGTCTGCCTTACATATACATATAATTACACAATTGTTGGTAATTCATATAATATATACTTATATATAAATTTGCATTACATATTTAATTTGCTTGTATAATACATCTTTACCCTGCTTAGCAATGGCAATTGGTCCTCCAAAACTCATCGCTAAGCAAGAATATCATATACAAAATACGTAATTATAATGGGGGTCTATGGGAAAAAAATTGGTCGGTTCCAAGCTCAAAGAATTTCTTGATTTTTTTCATGACAATGATGACTAAATACGATATCTAAAAAGAAAAGTTTTATATCACTAGAAAAAAAATGCATATTTTCACTTTAAAAAGTACAGAACAGCAAAAAGAAAGAAAAATTGAAACTAAATTTGAATTTAAAAGTTTTTATATTCTTCCGCAGAAGTTTTTCATCGTAATGAAAAAAAACCCATACTGAAGTGCTTTTTTTTAAAAAATTTGTATTACAGTATATATTGCTACTATACATTTATTTTATTACTTATGTGAAATTATTCAAATTAAAAAACAATGTTTAATTATTAATTATTTAATTGAACATAAAGACTTATTACTGTACTCCACAATAACAAAATGCTTAATGCTTATTGTAAAGCAGTCAACTTTAGAAAAAAAAAATCAACTTATTTTAAAAGTAAAAAATCTAACTTCTAATTTTCTAAAACATACAGCTAGGCTTATTTTTCTTACTGTATATTTTTAGTAATGTAATAATGCCCCCCCCCCCGTTCGAGTAGAACAATTATTAATTAAATGCAATCTGTTTTTCTTTTTAAAATTTTCTAATTTGACATTTGCGTTTTAAAATGTTGTTTTTCTTTTGATTTGAAACATCTTGAGTGTAAACAACATGTTTATTAATGAAGTTACAAAATCAATAACTATTTTTACATAATTATCCAGGTGTTCTAAAAATAATATATCGTATTTAAGAAACACACACAGTTTAATGTTCATATTTAGTGTTTTCCTGAAAGTTTGTGATGATGGTATTTTATTTGTCCTGTACTGTATTTATATATTGGAGTATTTGTATACAGTATTATCAACAAATTAAAAATCCTTTTACTTTTTCTTTTCAAAAACTTTATTTTCTTATCTCAATACTGAACATATATATATATATACTGTATATACAGTATTTATATAATACAAAACTCCGTTTCAACTGTTTATCTTCATACAGTCATTTTCAAGGATATCTCTCTCCCACAGCTATATTTTATTACTCTTTCTTTTACATTATTTAATTACAAATCAACGTTGAAACGTTGGAGTTTTGTATTATATAAATATATATTTTGTACATGTTCAGTATTGAGATAGAGTTTTGTATTATATAAATATATATACTGTATATGTTCAGTATTGAGATAAGAAAATAAAGTTTTTGAAAAGAAAAAGGAGAAGGATTTTTAATTTGTTGATATTATTGTAGAACATATACACGCATTTTAAAAGAAAAAGTGGATGAACATTTGCTGTGTTATTTATTATATATGATGTATACAGTATTATAGATTCAGTAATTATAGATATTTTAAGTGTTTTATGAATAAAATATTGTATGTGTATACAATTACAGCAAAGTCATTACCTGTATACATATTACAATAATATACTTTTGCTTTTGGGTAAAATGAATTTAATATAGCTATCTCTGATGTCATCAGTGACGCAAAATTCAAGATGGCTGGCAAAAAAATTTTTTTAAAAATTTTTCCTGATCGTTATAGTGAATAATCGATTGTACATCGAAGTAGTGGGTACAAATTGATGATGATTGCTATTGTGAAATATCGCTAAGTAGAAATCGCTAAGTGGGGTAAAGGTGTACATGCAACACTTACATATATATTTAAATACATAAATTAATACATAATGGCTTCTTAAGGGAATTCAATGCCTCTATAACTTTACAAGATTTTTTTTTTATATGTCAAAGTGTTAATCGGGAAGCGAGCCTGGACCAGATGCTTGAAAGATAGCTATGCTAACCACTAGGCCACCAACGCTTGACAACTTTACAAGATTGAAAGCTCAAATTAACAATTCAGTAAAGAATATTAGATGCTTCAGCAGAATAAATTATCAAGCTGCTTATCAATACAATTGAAATAAGATCTACTTTTAATGCAGTTATCATTTTAATATCAGAATAATCTCAAATTTTTACAAATATGGTTCAATAAGTCCAATTTTTAAATATGATTATTATTGTAATTTTGGAGCATAGTAATCTATGATCGCTACAATTAATTATCTGTACTTGGAACTACTATATAAAATAAATTCTTGTATTCTGATTCTTAACTAAAATGTAATCTATTAAATGCCATTGTTTTGAGTATGAATTTAATCGTGTTTTAATATTTTTTTACCTAAGCAAAGTGTTTTTAATATTAAATAAATACTTTGTGCAAAAAGTCAATAATAATCGACCATTTGAATTTTATAGCCCCAATATCCTTATTCCAATAACTTTTTCCACCGATCAAGGAATAAAATGAGCATTGCTAGATTGTTTTAAATCAACCTTTAATATCATTAGCCTTTCAGAGAAATATCGAGAACTTCAGGAAAAGAAAATATTAAATTAGATCTTACCGAAAATACTAAATTAGATCTTACTGTAAATAGAACTTTAGGGGGAAAAAATACTAAATTAGATCTTACCACAAATCAAGTACTATATCATCTCCTTTCATTGATTTTCCCTTCAAAAATATCTAGATATGTACCTATTTCTTTAAATTTCCTAAGTTTCTCTAAGGGCAACTATATCAATCTTAAACCTTGACAACTCTTCAATTAAAATTTGTTGTCTATTTAGCCTTAAAGTATGCACGTCAAACAAAGTTTGCTTATTCCTTATTCTTATATTTATAAAACAATTAGATTCAAAATAATAACTTTTATTGCCCTCTTACTAATATTACAATTATTTATATTATTTTAGTAAGTAATATGCCAGCCACAGTAACTTAATCAGAATGATGTGACATATTATTTTTATACCACCTGTCTAGTTCTCTTCCATTTTCCTATAAGGCAGAGGAATTTCTAAATATAAAATCTTTGCCATTCTGAAATTCATATCCAAACAGTTTCATCATAATCTATTAATAATTGTACTGCATCAAGTAAAGATCAACCTGTCTCCATCATTGATTTTTTAGTTCATGGTGGCATGTATTAAAAAAAATTGAGGTAAGAATTGCAGTGTATATAGTTAAAGGATAAAAATATGATTGCACAAACATCCAACCTTTCTGTCACAATTAGTATAGGAAAATAGGCCTCACACTATCTTAAGTGACTGAAGACAGTGGAAAAAAGAAGAAAAAAAATATGTTGGAAAAAGCACTTAGATCATTAATCTTATTGTCTGGAATTGTTTTCATTATTTGCTTCACAGATAACTCTCATATCTAAAGATCATTTTATTATTAACTATCTGTCAATCCTATTGATTGCTTAATTGTATGTGTACATGTGAGCACATATGCATGCACATACACATCTATAAATACCCAAATGAAATAAAATCTTTGTTTTTACTTCACCTTTGAGTGGTAAGTTTTAAATTGCACTTTACACAAAAAAGTGAAGCTTAGTATTATTAGAAAACAATATACCCAAATATAAACCTAATGCATTTTGCATCAACTTTTAATATGCAATGTTGTAAATCATTTGAGTAAAAATTCAGGCCTTTCCTCTCTTACTATATATCTTTATCATGTGAGCCAAAGGTTTGAATGCCTGATTTCTCCCAAAAATGATATGACTTTATATGTTAAAACTAAGATTTGTATGTTTTTAAAATTTGATTATATTTAAAATCAATCCCATATATATATATATATATATATATATATATATATATATATATATATATATATATATAAATTGATAATATTTAACAAATTTAAATGTTTAAATATTTCAATATATAGAAATATATGTTGAATTTTCATATTATAAAAATCACCTTCAGATGTCAATAGACTGTAGTTAATAAAAATAGCAAACAGTAAATACTTGCTGCATTATATATATATGTGTGTGTGTGTGTGCATGTGAAGCTTAAATTATTTATGTTATATTAAACTCATATCCCACAAAATAAAGTCTATTTTATTTCTATTTTAAACTATAAAAAAGTAAACATCACATTTTAAAGAATATATATAACTAAAATGTTTCTGGAGATGTCTGTGTAACCAATGAAATTATATTTATATGATATTAGTATTTAAAATCTTACTAATAGCTTAGATATTATATATTAGGATGATTGAATGTAAACATATTTAAAACTTAACACAAAAAAAAAAAACTATTCAAGTCACAATATAGATTTATAAATATTCAGTTGTGTTAGTTAAGATGTTCAAACCATTAATTTATTGAAAATATAAATTCATATTTACAATACATATATAATAAAAAAGAGCTGGTGTGAAATTTTTGCATTAGATGTTGATTTATGATTTTATAGATTTAAAGCTAATGAGAATGACATTACGCATTCACTAATTTGATTTGTTATATAGATGTGTTCAGGAGACTATTTCATTAGTGCATCTCCTAAATGTTATATTTTTTCATCAATGCCCTCTGTGAATAAATATAAATTTTAGACTTTAAATTTACTTACAGAGAGTTTTGGTGAAAAAACAATATTTGGGAGGATGATTAGAATATTTTTTGTATTTGAATTTTCAGCTAGCAATATGCATTGGGATATATATATATATATATCCCAATGCATATTGCTAGCTGAAAATTCAAGTTCAAATCCCTATATATATATATATATATATATATATATAGGGATTTGAACTTTCAAGTTTTCTACAGCTGTATACTCCATCTTACACAACCAAATGTATATGATCATTAACATGTCAAAAAGATAAATGGTCTCCAATATAAGTATTTCATGCAGAAGCACTCATCAGTTGGTCCTGATCATCATCTTCCACACACACATATATAATCAATGTGTTGTTTATATTAAGATAGCAAATCTTCATACTTTAACGAACAGATTTCAATCTTTTCTACTCTCCAACCTTCAACTATCGATGTTACTGAAAATCTGAGGATGGAATGCCCAATCCCTTGATGATGTCAATATTATTGTCATACCCATGTTAACTTTAAGTCACATCTCATGTATAAGACCTTAATATGTCAATTTAAATACACAGAAGAGAGATGGGCAGAGTACAGACATCATCAGATTTTCAATAATATGGATGAATGAGACATTGGAGGATGGAGAAGAGTGAAGCCTGCTCATTAAAGTTTGCAGATTTGCTATCTTAATATGAACTGAGTGCTGATTATATGTATATGTGGAAGAATGAAGATCTGGATCAACTGATGAGTGCTGGTTCAGCACAAATACATATATTGGAGATTATTTATCTTTTTTACATGTATTTGATGATATGTATGGGTCATATAAGATGGGGTTGATGGCTGTAGGAAACTTGAAAGTCTGAGTTTAAATCCCGTCTAAATTATATTAATTTTAGTATAATCACTACAGTATACATGTATTTAAATATTATATATATATATATATAATGCTGTTGTAATATTTAAAAATGCAACATTAGTAATTATATAGAGTTATAACATAATACTGCTTTGAATCATTCTTTTAGTATAAAGATGGTTATTCGTATATTATTCAAACTGGGTATTGTGATTCTTCTAATGGAGTTTATTATAGGGCTACTTTTGTGGCAATTCAAGGATTTGTACTGCTTTTTAGTTCCTATCTAGCTTGGGTTTCAAGAAAAGTAAGTTGATATTTTAACAGTTTTAATGTATATGTTGATAAGTTATTTTTAAATTTGAATCATGTTTACAAAGCTATTTGCTTTATTTTAATAATAATAATATATTATACACCCATATCATTTATTCTTTGAAATCTTAAAATGTTTTCTAAAGTCATTGTTTTTTTTTCTTAAACTGTTCAACTTGTTGCTTAATAGTAGCTCTCCATTGTTTTCTATCCTCAGACATATTATTTCCATAATTAGAATCAATATTGAATTTTTTATAATGTATTTAAAATAAATGAATCTGTCTCTTAGATAAGAAATATGCAAAAACATAAAATATATGCCATTATTACTTTTGTATAGCCAATCTAATGAAAATAAGTCCTTGATATTTAATATCAACATATCTATTAACCCGATTGATTTATATTCTTGCTATTGGGCTTTCAGAATATTGAAGTACATCTTTAAACAAAACTTTTCTAATGCCTTTATGTTACATTATTAGAAAGCCAATATATCATTTCAATGCTATGCATGCGGTGGAATAATAACCTTTAATTCAATTTATTTAGTTGAAGTATTTATAACATTATTGTACATAGTTCGATATTTTAATTTTTTAAATACAACAGCTGAATCATCATCATCAACGATTATCAATTCACTGCAGGATGAAGGTCTCTCCAATTTCAATCCATCTTCTCTGATCTTTAGCTTCTCTTCTCCACATCATCCTTGCACACTTTCTTAATTCATCCATCTCACATGTGGCCTCTTTCTGGGTCTTTTACAATCTCTTGGAATCCAAACAGCTGAATATTGAAATCTAAATCATGCCTTAACAATTAAATCTAGTTTTTTTTATTAAAAAATATCACAATGTTTAAACAGCTTTTATACTCAAGTTGATAATTATCAAATCAAACATTTAGCACCTGAATTTTTTGAACATGAATTAATTATAAATTGATTTCGAAACATTAATTATATTCAGTATGTAATTATTCGAATTAGTAACAATAACTCAATCATTAACACATTATAAATAATAAAATATGAAGTTCCTATTTGTATTTTAAATAAAGTCCAACTAATGTCATTCTCACCACATCTACATTGTGTCTGTATGCCTAATTTATAAATTTTCTATACACTATTGCAAAAATCTGCACAAAAATGGAAGACAAAATTGAGACCATTTTTGTTTAGTTTCAGATTTTCATTCAAATGCTTCCGACTTTTAAAACACTAACAATAGTAAAGATTCTTATTATATAATTAAGTGGAACATCTGAATAAATATTTGGTGTTATTTCAATGTTTCAAACAATGCTACAGAACTTTTTCAATTAACTAAGTCAAATCACTTGACTAAATCTAAAAAAAGCAATATATAAAGCACACAATTGCTCGTGATATTATTTTGCCTTTATCTATCAACCAAAACCATATCTATAATATTTGTTCATTTCTTAAAACTAAATCAAGTAGTTATTATCTCTTTATCTATAACTAGAAACAATTCTATTCAATAAAAGTCCTAGAAACGTCTCGAATAATAATGATATTCCATGACAGTTATTGTCATCTTTCTCTCTTTTTGCATTAAATTGTTTACATATCTAACCCTTAGATGAATAAACCTGCAGAGTATTAGTAATATAAATGGAATATTATTTATTAAACCACTAAACATCACATGATCACCATTTCCTATGCTTGCTTATAACTGTTATTAAAACAGGCAAAACTCCCCATATAGTAGTGCCACTCAGCCTTCTGGCATCCATTGATTACTCTGGTTGGCACTGTGTGGCACTACTGTATGGAGAGTTTTGCTTGTTTTAATATTATTTATTATTAATGTCTGTTGTGCTTAATTAAAAAATAAGTGTATTTTTATCTTATCCTAAATAGATATGAAGATTATTCATTGATAATTATAAGGACATACTTGAATCTATGGAGATATTCTTGTATATTTATTTGAATAATCTTATATATATATATATATAACTACAAAAAATCATAGCTGAACGATATATATATATATATATGAAACTGAAGCAGCTGGTATTACCAATTAAAACTATGGTTAAATTAATTATTATTTTTTTCATAATAGTTTATTGATCTTTGAAAATTGACTTAATGTACATATAATTAAAAGACTAGAATCTATCCAGAATAAATAATAATAAAAATGCTAATCAAATAACTTATAATAATATTGTAATTAATAATTTATAAAGAGCATACCCATTATGTAAGTAATATATATTAAGGCTATAACCTTAAGACAATGATCCTAAAACACGACAGTAGGGCCTCTACAAATCTAAACATAGCAGTCATTAATCTTGTGTTTAGATTTGTAGAGGTCATTACTGACCTATTTTAGGCACATTGTCTTAATATATATTACTTTAATATATATTACTTAAAAAATATTTCAATTCTTAAATGAAATTTGCAGTCATTTCTTATACTTCATGGTAGTAAACAAAGTATAATAATTTATCAACAACTAAAAATAATAATGGAATGAATTTTTTGCTCGGGTTCAAATGCCAGCAGTGGCAGAACTGAGTGCAATCCATTGACCCTTAAATTCCAAAATCTGTCACTTTACCACTACACTTAACCATGAGAATATTTATTCATGATTATTTAAAAACTTCCAAAATTTATGAATATCCATGCAATTCAAGCTTTTATTTCATAAGTGTACCAAAATATTTATAAAGTTTGCTTTATTTGAACTCAAACTTTCACATAACCCACAACTCTCAGTGCCATCTTATATTGCTGACCTATGTGTGTGATCAGATGGGTGAGCAATATAAGATGGCACTGAGAGTTGTGGGTCATGTGAAAATCTGAGTTTGAATCCTGCATATATTACATATATAAATGCAGGTATAAGCCTGTACAATGTATTAAAGTTTGCTTTATTAAATCTCCAAAAATCACTTTCAATGTCTAAAATGAATACTTTATCAAAAAACAAATAAAACGTCATTACTATTATTAAAACGAGTTAGATAATTCAGTTCTCATTATTCCCAAACGTGCTCACATACATTGTTATATATATTGTAACATAATTAAAAGGAGTCAAAATATTATAGATGGTTACAATATAACAATATCAATAATTATAAGCAAATTATTAATAACAAGTATTATAACTCAGGCATACAGACAGTAGTGCATGTTTAAACAACTGCTAAGTGAATATGGTCTAGCAGGGTGCCACTAGATTATCTGAATCTAGACACGGTTATATCTAATGACCTTTTCACAGGTACCAGGTTTGAATCCCTTCTTGGTACTTTATTTCTAATAAAATGGGAGATTTTGCTTTTTGAGCCATATCACTATATGCACTAATATTTAGGTAAAAGTAAAACATCTATAAACCAAAGTGGAGTATATTAGACATAAATCATTTCTCAGATCTTAACATAACAAATGTGTTTCAATATTTTTATAAGTTTACTAGCTCAGATTATATATAACTAATTTAAGATGGCAACTCACTCATCCTTGCATGAAATAGATGATGGGATGTGGTTATAATAATACTAAGAAATCACTAAATATTATAAAATCAATATTTATTTATGGCCTTTAAACAGTTAAACAGCTCATTACTTAAAACATCGACGACGACGATGATGATGATGATGATAATAATAACGATAATGACAAGGGTTTCAACTACAGCTCTAGGACTAAGCCTAAACATAAAACTAATTTTTTATAAAGAAATTCATAATTATTGCTTAATTTTAGCATACTTACTTATATCTTAAATAACTAATATTCAACCACTGATGATGATGAATAATCACACTTAACAAAGACTACACTTAATGAAATATATATGCCTCATTTAATAAAACAAACTAATATTTATTACTACATTTCTAACATATACATAAACATTTCTAGATAAATATGAAAATTGACATGAATAATAATAATTGATTATATATCAATCCTCAATTAATTTCAAGTTCTTCCCCCTTTCCCTTCAAATGTATTTTGTATTAAGTTGGACGTCACATTGACCATGATTTTCACTCCATGAGAAAAGTATTTCAAAAAAAAATATTATCTGCTCATTAGCACACATACTTTATAAATCTAACATGTAAGTAGAATGTAAAAGAAAATGTTAATAGAATTGAAAGAGCAAGTTTTAGAAACAAGTTTTAAATTATTGTCTCCCCCCTCTCTTCTACCTCTGAAATGCTATACTTAACTTTAAACAAAATAATCTAATATTCTAATACTACTTGTTACCTCACATTCACTCGCAATTATACACATATAAAAATATTATTATGTATGTGCGTGTTTTATCCCATAATAACAAAATATTATTTAAAACCAAAATAATAATAATATATTAGTTAAAACTAAAATCATAATACCATAAAAAAAAATTGTTTTACACATTAATATTTTTCATAACTGTAAAATTAATAAACAAATAATTTTCATACATTCAAGATAATTTATGAAGCTCAAAGTTATTATTAGTAAGACATTCTTGTTTTAATCGATCTGAATAGTCTTTAAAAGTTCTTTAAATAAAATATACCACTTTATTGCTAAAATGTTTATTAAGACTCTGATATCATAAAGAAAATAGATATAAAAAGTCATATTACCGATCTTTTGTTTGAGGTGAATTTCCAAGGATTCAAACTTGTCTTGTATAATGTCTATATTTCTGCAGCTATCATTTCTGTTTTATGTGGGAACAATCTCTTTCTTGAGGTGTATAACTATTTGATGATGATGACTCTATTGAGGTTATTTGCTTTAGTGAACAATTTGGAAATCATTATATTAATTTTTCTTCTCTTCCTGTCAAGCATGTGGATGAAATACAGCAGTTGTTTTCACATTTATAAATTTTCTTGAGTTTAAAATCAGTTGTTGTAACAATTAATTGGACTTGATGATTAATATTTATCAGTAGATTAATTCATCTTCTTTGAATGCAGGTGAGTGCTTTCTTCCTTCTATTAAAACATCTTATTTCTCTGGTCAGTTGAAAGGTGTAGAATATTATTTTAGACACAACATCTTTTCTTTCCTATGTGATGTTCAGCTTCCCCCAGATGGTCCAGAAAAGATGGGACATACATATAATTTTTCTAGTCAGCCATTTCTTATATTTTCAACATTCAATTTAATAGTCTAATAATCTGAATCATAATCACAATAATAATAATAATTCCAGACAGCTTTTTATATCCAATTTTTAGCTAACTTAACCAATCAGAGATAGCGTCACTTGCTATTTTTGGACAAATTTGTTTTAATTAGATCTCTAATTTATTTTCAACTAAATAATTTTTCAACTGAAAAGTTTAATCCTTTTTCCAGACACTTGTTTAAAAAATAGACTTAATCCTTATTTCCTTTTTTTTTTTTTTTTTACATCTAGGTAACATTTCAAATCTTTGAGCTTCCTTCTTTAGATCTTAAGATAAGACAATTTCAAAATTAGAGCTCTCACCCATTATAAGCTCCCAAAGTGAAAAACAATCATTTACAAAAAAAATTGCTACAAAGATAGATATCTGATTAAACCGATTTCCTCTTTCAACATAAAATTGTACAAAAAAAAATAATTTGACAGATTTAATCCTTCCTTTTCTTTCAATATTTAGTAAATGTAAATTTCTGTATGTAATGTACACACATCCTTCATTCTTTCAAATCTTGTACAAAAAAAATAATTTGACAGATTTAATCCTTCCTTTTTTTTCAATATTTAGTAAATGTAAATTTCTGTATGTAATGTACACACATCCTTCATTCTTTCAAATCATTCATAAACTAACATTAAATAATATAATTGCTAGCTTAGTAATTATAACCCTATTATTTAAAATTAAATCTGTAACTTTTAAATCCCAATTACATTTATAGAAAAGCAAAATAGAAGCATAGAATAAGATATTAGAATTGATCAAGCATAGGTTAGTTTTAGAGAAAGTTAAAATGTTGAATATTTAAAATAGAAAACAATTAAATAGCTTACACATACACTGCCTATACATATGCATTATAACTTTGCTTTTTAAAGAAAAATTAAAATTTGAATAGTTTAAATGTGTGTATTACCTTTCTATCAACACACAAACAAGTAAAGCATATAATTGTTGACCCATTCTCTTTCTATTTAAAGCTTTTAGAACTGGACCTTGTAGGGTTTAAACTTGGATGCCCTACAACTTCCTTTATGGTTATATAAAAATGTGATGATGATTTTGGTTTACCTTTTCTACATGCACATTACTATTGTAATGGCACAACTCCCCCCCTTCAGATAAAATCATCAGCACTTTTGTTTTAACTATATTTAATAAAGAAAATCCTAATTAATAAAATACACTAATAATAATAAACACTAATAATATATATATAAAAAAATTTTTAACTACTGGTAAATATATTTTTCATTAGAAAACCTGAAGTAACTTATTTGGAGATCTTTGCCAAACTACTTTGCTGAAGTATAAGGGATCAAACTCTTAGCATTATAGGTCCCCTTATTCCCATCAAGAGTAGCAAGCATAAAGGCATTCTCTCCTATCTTTTTAGTGATTTGGAATGGTCCTTCATACAAATGCAGAAACTTTTTAAATTTGTTTTTTTGGGGGTTGCTACCATGAGGGGTGCATACCAGCACAAGATCATTGATCTTAAATGGATGTGGTTTCATTCTGGATTGCTTTACCCTTTTTTGACCCATGAGTTTAAGTTGGACTCGAGCCTTATTAAGGTCATCATCATTATTTATTTCCTCAAGGGTAATAGGCAAGGGGATTTTAATCAGCAAGGGTTCCTGTTTTCCATAATGCAACCTAACAGGGGGGGAATCCTGTTGATTCATTACAAGTGATATTAATGAGATTTACCAATTCAGGAAGTTTATTCACCCACTGTCTATGATCATCTGGAATGTAGACTCTATAAAGTCTGCTAAGCTCGTGCATAATGCATTCGCAGGGGTTAGACTGCGGATTTCGTATAGAGCTCATAACATGTTTGATGTTCTGAGTTTGAACCCATTTCTTACAGGTCTTAGATACAAAGGCAGTGGCATGATCTGTCAAAATCACATCAGGCTTACCCACAGCTTGCAACTGGTGGTTGGTGAGGCACCTGATAACACCCTTAGCATCAGTTCATGGCACGGCAAATGCAGATACATATTTAGAAAATACATCATATGCCACTAAAATGAACTTTTGTCAGTTATAGGCAGGGAGTGGTCCATAAAAATCAAGTGCCAACAATTGGTTAGGCCGATCCGGGATTATGTGTTGCAAAATACCAACGAATGACCTAGCATGATACTTAGTCTTGGCACAAACTGTTCATTGTTTAATGATATTGCTGACACTTCTATACATCTGATTCCAATAGAAATAATTCTTTAACACATAATAAATCTTTGGAGTGCCATAATGGCCATATTTGCAATGAGCATATTTTACCAATTTATTAATGAGGATTTTAGGAATCACAATCCTCCAAGGGTTAACATGATTAACCTTAACCTTATACATGAGAATATCTAGGTTGAATTTATACTGGGTAAAAACTTTCTTGAGAGATTTCTTGGAGCTGTGGCAGTTTATGGGATGATTCAGGATGGTGATGATTCTGCCCAATTTTAGGTCTTGTTTTTGAATCCCAGCCAAATTGTGGTAATCTTTTAAGATATCTCTCTCTAATTCAACATTAATATTATTAATTACGATATTCTCTGTACCAGGATGTTAAGGCACAAGCCAGACAGGGTGACGACTAAGAACATCAGCAGGGATATTCTTAATACCCTCAACATAGACAATGCTGTAATTAAACTGTTGTAGGTATAAACTCCACCTGATTAGTCTTTCATTATTTAAGTAGCTTTTACTTAGAAATTCCAAGCTCCTATGGTCTGACAAAACAATGACCTCAGAGCCAAGCAAAAATGGGCGTAGCTTTTGAAAGGCCCATACCACTGCTAGGGCTTCTTTCTCTGTTATGGAGTAGTTCAGCTCTGCCCCTCTCAAATGTCTACTTAAAAAGTATAAGACCTGAGGTCTTTGATCTTCATCAAGCTGATATAAAACTACTCCCAGACCATAGTGGCTACTGTCTGTCTGTACAAAAATCTTTTTATCAAAATCAGGGTAAGGCAAAATAATGTGGTTCAAAAAGATTTGTTTTATGGTATTGAACTCCCTGGTATGCTCAGTGGTCCACCTCCACCTTTCTGATTTTTTTAATAACACAGACAAATACTGGGTATCCTCGGCAAAGTCCCTATAAAACTTTATGATAATAGTTACATAAACCGAGGAAGGACCGCAGTTGCTTTTTGGTTTTTGGCATTGAGAAATTCTGAATAGCAGCAATCTTTTCGGGATGGGGTTTGATACCCTGTTCACTGATTACATGTCCCAGAAAAGTAATTTCTTTTGCAGCTATAGTACATTTCTCCAGGTTTATCTTGACATTATGGGCTAAACACTCTTCAAAGAATATCTGTAAGTGTTCTAGATGCTCTGTAAGACTGCTGGAAGCAATAACTATGTCATCCACATACATGATGATCTTTTCTTTCAATTGTTTTGAAAAGATCATATCCAAACATCTGATCAAACCAGCACCACTGTTAATGAGACCAAAGGGCATTCTTGTAAAAACATAAGTTTGACCTTGAAAGCAAAAAGCTGTATATTTTTGGTCTTCATGGTGTAGTGGTATCTGCCAATAACTGGCTGTCAGATCAAAAGATGAGAAAATTGACTTTTGTTTGAATTTAATTAGCAGCTCATGTACAGGTGGAGGAATATCGCATTCAGGAATGGTTATCTGGTTCAGCATACGAGCATCCAGACATACTCTTACTGTACCATCTTTCTTTCTGATAATTACCAAAGGATTGACATAAGCAGAGGAACACTTCCGAATAATTTCACATTCCAACATTTGGTCTATCTGTTTTTGTACCTCGGCCTGATATTGATAAGGAACTAGATACATTCTCTGTTGAAAAGGTTCATTATCCTTTAACTTAATTCGATGAGTATATCCACTGATGATGCCTGGAACAGTGGAAAACAGGCTGTTATAATTGCACATCAGTTGGTATAAATTTTCTCCTATAGTCAGATTGGCAAGAAAAACATGATTAATTTTAGTTTTAATACCAACATCAATTAGTGTGCTTCGAATACATAGCAATTGACCAGAGAGTTTCGGTAACTCCCATTCAAAAGGCAACTGTTTTTGTCGACATAAAAATAGCCCATTCTCATAATCTAATTTACATTTATTTCTGATCATGAAGTCTGAACCTATAATGACATCATGAACCAATTCAGGCATAATCAAGAAGACATGACCAAACTCAGACTGGTTAAGCCTAAAATTAATCCAAACCTGCTTGTTGGCCAGCCTGGTTCTCTTCCTGTTAGCCAGAATCACTTGTATCTGTTTAATGGGCAAGGAGGGTATACAACTATTTACATGAAGCATCTTTTGATACGCTTTTTCTGAGATGATGGAGGCTTGACTACCAGAGTCAATTAAGGCATTTATACTAATCCCCTCCATCAATAATTTAAGAACAGGACAGTTATATCGGATAGGTGGTTTACCTAGTTCAAATGGCTCTAGGTAATCCACATCCAGATCAAGGGTATTTAATAACCACATCTCATTGTCCCTCTTATTGTTAGCATATGGCTCCAGCACTGAGGAACTATTATACCAGGACTGTTCTAGTTTAGCGATGGAGTCTTACTTTGGGCTTTTCCCCCTGGCCTTTTTAGCACTGTGGTGATTCCACTTGTAGAGGGTTGCTTGTCTCTAGGAATTACTTTCTTCCCAACATTATCCCTAAAATTTCCCCAGGATTGATTAGGAGGCCTAGCCCTATAATTATTTCTATACTCATAACTACTAAAATTCTGATCATTTGTTTGATCACCTAGATTCAGACTAGAGACATTATAATTATACCTGTCCTTGGTGCTCTTGGGCCTAGTCTCTGAATCTAGCTCTGAAATTTCTAGAGCATCCAGGATTTCTGATGCTTCCTCTATACTGTGGCAATCAGCAGCAATTAGCATTTGTTCAATGCTTCGGGGAAGATTGTGTCAGAGTATTCTCAGGATTTGGTGCTCTGAGAGGGGAAATGCAGTCAGACTTTTCAACTTAACCGCCTGACCTCTGAAAAATTATGTATATCTACCCTTGGTACCACCATACTTTTCCTGTGTAATCTGGTAGCGCACCTGGTCCTGCCTATCTTCACTCCAAAAACAGGCTAAGATAACACAACGAAAATCCCCAAAGGTAGTGGGCTTGTCAAACAGGGACCATGACCACTCCTTAGCATAGGCATAAAGATGGTTACAGGCATTGGCCAACTTTTCCTGTTCACTCAGCCTACATACAGAAAAGAGTTCTTCCAAGGTATACAGATACTCTAAGGGATTCTCCCTGCTCTCCCCACTAAAGGCCCTAATTTTAATTAAATTTGAGGTCATTGACCCTCCTACTCTATATTCCTCTTTGCTGGTATGGTCAGCCCTATCTACTAATTTTTTAACTTGTGGATTTTTACCTAGAGTAGGCATCCTTTTCTCTGACTGACTCTGTTCTGAGCTATCCCTACAGTCATCTGGACTGATGCTACCATCGTTCTGCCCTGAATTTAGGTTTGACTGATCCTGCAGCCCTACATTAATACGATATTTTAATTCCCCTATTTTCTGGTAGAGATCGTCCATCTTGGGGTTCATGTATTCCATGACATAGGCCTTCTGGTTCTCCTCAACCTTTTCCAACATAACACCCAATTCATGTTGATTCATTCTGGGTCCCTCTTCTAAAGAACTGGACTTATCCCTTTTCACTATCTCCTCCCTAAAGCTATCCATTTGTTTCCCCAATTCTTTCCTAAGATTTTGGTCAATTTGTACACACTCATTGGCCATGCTTCCCTTAACTTCTCGTATTTCCTTTTCTAAGCCAATAAACTTATTTTTCATAGTGAGGGTTTGATCTACACAGCTCAAGGTGGCTTCCTTATATGAGTCCACTTTGGCTACCACCTCCTCTAATCTGATACTAATTCCTGCAGAAGTTATTTCGGCATTCTTTTCTATGCATTCTGATATGGATTGGGAGACCAACCCATGGACCTCATTCCTAACTAACTCAATCTCTTTCTTATTTTCTTCAATAGACTGCTCCACTTGAGCCTTTAATGAATGCAGTCCCTGACAACCCTCCTGTTTGGTGACTTCCATAGATTTATACACTCCTTCTATCCTCTCCTCTAAGGATGCAAATCTATTTTTACACTCTATGTTGGATTTTTCAATTCTAGTTTCCAAAGCCATGATCATCCGGCTGTTATTTTTACTAGAGTTATCTATCTGGGCTTTGAGATCTTCTCTCAAACTTTCTATCTCTTGCTTACTATCTTCTCTTAGACTCTCTATACTTTTCTCCATCTTTTGTTCTAGATTTTCTCTATCTTTTGTTCTAGATTTACCATCCCTTGCTTACTATCTTCTCTTAGACTTTCTATATTTTGCTTACTATCTTCTTTTAGATCTTCTCTTAAACTTATTATATTTTGCTTACTATCTTCTCTTAAACTTTTTATACTTTGGAACATCTGCATCATCATTAATTTCATGTCTGAGAGTTCTTTATTTTCTATCTGAATCTGGCCAACTTCCGGCTCCTCATCTACTTCCACACTTGAGGCCGTATTATTGCTACTAACATTAAAGGAATCTTCCTCTACTTCCTCTCTTTCCTCTTGTGTTTGTTTTAAGAAAACCTCCCCATCCTCTTCTTCAGTAGGAAAACGATCACTGATTCCTGGTATTGGGGCACCTTCCTCTTCCATAACCTCTTCCATACTATAATCTTGTTCACTCATGTTATAAAACTATATATATCCCATCTGTACTTCCCTGATCATCAAAAATCCACACATCTTCTCCCTATCTGACACCTATTCTGACTAACTGACTGATTTGATTTTCACCTTATTATGCATTACAAATACAACAAAAAATTTTTTTAATATCCTTATTTAATGAACTACACAACAATAATCTATATAGTGCATGGCTGTCTGTAATAGCGCAAATTATACATTCATCCATTCTCCCAGAAATCCAACAGATATTGACAGTCCACAAAATAACTAGCAGTTCACAATCTTGAGACAAATAAAAGAATTTATTCACAGCACTATAATCACACAATGCATCACGAGCACTTAGAAGATCATCCCAATTCGATCACTATTAGCTACCACAACCCTTGATTGAATAAAACAAACTCTGTTGCAATAAAAGAAGTATTTTAAGTCTTAGGGGCTAAAGTAGATAAACTATGCCTTGCTCTCTCTCTCTTGGAGTCTTATATGGCAAGTATCAAGGAATTCCCTGCTTATTATAGATTACTGAAAACTAAGCCTTGCTCTCTGTCTTGGAGATTTATAGGCTGACATCATGGCAGAACTACTGTTAACTGCTTCATGATAAAAAAAAAAGATAACATATAAATTGGGTTGGAGCAGTGAATGGGTTTGATCATTCATAAGTTACACAAAATACATAGCATTCTCAAGGCAATGACAAAACTTCCCAATCATCATCAAAACTGCAATCTAACCAACCAAACTCCAACGATCAACCATCCAATCAAACCTCTAAAATCATAGACTTTTTACAAAATGAACTCCCCAAACACACATGAGACTACTATTCCATAATTCATCACTATTACTATGCCTATCCTATCTGGCAATAAATCATTTTAATGTTCCAAAACAAACAAAAAAAAATTCTATTATTTATTTCACCTTTGTCTTAAGTTGTGATATTCATCTCTATTTTCAAAATTGATAAAAAAAAACAAAAAAAAGAAACAAGCAAGCTGTTTTATGGCTGTACCCATTTTATCACCATCAATGAAAAATTAAATCATATTAAACATCATCATATACAAATCTAAAATAAGACTGTATGGCCAAGAAAATTTTGTAAGACAAAAAATTTTTTTACTGAAAAAAAAAAAAAAATTTACTAAAAATTTCTCTATTTTTAACCACACATCTCCTAGCATTGTATAGGCTCCCTTTTTCAGGTATATGGTAATATATCATAACCCCAGTTGGGTGTCCATTGTAACATATTTAAAGGAGTCAAAATATTATAAGTATTACCAAGTAAAGGATCAAAAGAAATAAGTGAAGGAGTTCATTGTAACAAAATTAAATGAAGATCAAATAACTATTACCATACCTGAGTAGTCTACAATATATAAGATCATAATATTTAAAATAATGTTGGATTTCTCAATATCCAAACATCAATAATTATAAGCAAATTATTAATAACAAGTATTATAACTCAGGCATACAGACAGTAGTGCATGTTTAAACAAATACTAAGTGAATATGGTCTAGCAGGGCGCCACTAGATTATCTGAATTTAGACATGGTTATATCTAATGACCTTTTCACAGGTACCGGGTTTGAATCCCTTCTTGGTACTTTATTTCTAATAAAATGGGAGATTTTGCTTTTTGAGCCATATCACTATATGCACTAATATTTAGGTAAAAGTAAAACATCTATAAACCAAAGTGGAGTATATTAGACATAAATCATTTCTCAGATCTTAACATAACAAATGTGTTTCAATATTTTTATAAGTTTACTAGCTCAGATTATATATAACTAATTTAAGATGGCAACTCACTCATCCTTGCATGAAATAGATGATGGGATGTGGTTATAATAATACTAAGAAATCACTAAATATTATAAAATCAATATTTATTTATGGCCTTTAAACAGTTAAACAGCTCATTACTTAAAACATTGATGATGATGATGATGATGATGATGATGATAGTAATAACGATAATAACAAGGGTTTCAACTACAGCTCTAGGACTAAGCCTAAACATAAATCTAATTTTTTATAAAGAAATTCATAATTATTGCTTAATTTTAGCATACTTACTTATATCTTAAATAACTAATATTCAACCACTGATGATGATGAATAATCACACTTAACAAAGACTACACTTAATGAAATATATATGCCTCGTTTAATAAAACAAACTAATATTTATTACTACATTTCTAACATATACATAAAAATTTCTAGATAAATATGAAAATTGACATGAATAATAATAATAATAATAATTGATTATATATCAATCCTCAATTAATTT